>PVKE010029644.1:0-20121 GCA_004027555.1 Craseonycteris thonglongyai | reverse complement strand
TCTCTCTCTCTCTCTCTCTCTCTCTCTCTCTCTCTCTCTCTCTCTCTGTCAAAACAATAAAAAAAATTAAAAAAAGAAAAAAGAAAAAAAGAATCTGTACCAATAAAAACACTTGCCCTTTTATATTTGACTAGACCTTTGACTATCAACAATGCCACCCATTCATTTTTGTTGTAACCATTGTATTTCTCCAGTGTTGCTTTCCCCTCTCAGTAAATATGTGTGTGTATACACATGTGTTTGTGTGTGTATGTGTGTAAAAGCCTATTTTAAAATTATATGAGGGCTGTGTGGGAAAATCCAGCATAGTCAATATAACAAGCACAATTACATGGCTGAATACTTTCTGGACAGCCCTCATATATGCAGGTCAGAATAATCAGACGACTGACTGGGATGACGCACACAAACACATATACACACGTGTCTGAAAATGTTTTGCTAACCTTTATTTTAAATTATTAGGAAAATGGTATCCTGGTCCATACTTAAGCTGATAAAAGCAGATTCTTATCATTTGTGATTTTTAAGGATTATGATAAATTGTTGAATAAAATTTTTTTATTTTCTAACTTAGAATACAGAAGGAGGTCCAGCCACTGACTCTGAGAGGTACCAATGAGAGGATAGGTTTCTTACAATCAGATGGACTAGATCCCAAATTTGATGAATTTCAGAGAGGAGCCCAATTACACATATTTTGCCCAAAACACAAGGCTTTCATCATAGCACTGATCACACATCATTGTTACGCTTCCAGGAATGCTTGTCTCTCCTTACTCAGAAGTCCTCATAAACAGATAATATTTTTTCATTGTGTATTCCCCCAAATTTCCAAAGTATAAATACAAAATAAATTTGATTGCATACATTAATAATGGTGATAATAATTGTTAATATTTGTTGAGCATTTAATATATTAGAAGGAATAAGGAATATGCCACCCTAAATCATGCCATTTTGGCATAAGAATTATTTTGAGCTGAAGATTACTGAGAAACTAGACACAGAAAAGCTCTCCATCATCCTTCAGCTCTAATCACTAGAGATGAATCTAGCCTTATTAGTACAGAGATAGCACCAAGAGGAATCTATATAACAAACCTCAATAAAACAACCTTTATTTCCCCCCACCTATTTACCTTTTCATTTCACTGCTCTTGGAAGCCTAAAGCCATATTTTTGTTCTTGGTTCTTCTCACTTCTCTAAAAATGTATTGTTATTCGTTAAAATGCTCTGCAAGCCCAAGTTCTAACAAACCCTTTGAGTTGTTTATCACTGAGTTTCTCAGGTGTGCATATGTGTGTGTGTGTTTCACACATTAACACACTGTTTTTTTCTTGTTGATCTGTCTTTTTAGTCACATTTGTAGGGCTCCAGTCAGAGAACCTTGGAAGATACAGGAAAAAGTTTGTTTTTCTTCCTTCCAACATACTTAGCAATTTTCTAAAAATTTTGCATTTTAACTCATTTAATCCTCAAAACAACTTAATGCAATAAGTAATGCAATAAGTATTAAATCCATTTTATAGAGAAAGAAAATGGGCACAAAAAGATGAGCTTGTCTAACATCACACAAATTTTAAGTAGTGGAGCCAATATTTAGAAAAGTACATGGTTGAAAGGGTTTTAATTTGAGTATGTGTTCCTGTTTTGGTCTTAAATCAACACTATATTCCAACAAGTACTAAACTTAAAACTCATATAGCTGACAAACATGAAGAAAAATACTTCCAAAGAAAAACAACATGATAGTTTCCTAAACTACCAGAATATAGCAAACCCCAAACATAAAATACTTACAGTTTTGTCAATAGAAAAAAGCAAATAAATTTGTCTGACAATAATTCCAAATCAGAATCAAGTTAGATTAAGATGGTCCAACCTGTGGCCCATGGGTCACATGCAGCCCAGGGTGGCATTGAATGTGGCCCAACACAAATCATACACTTTCTTAAAATATTATAAAGTTTTTCTTGCTGTTTCTTCTTTTTTTTTTTTTTTTTTAAGATTTTTATTGTTTTTGACAGAGAGAGACAGAGAGAAGGGGGAGGGTCCAGAACAGTCTCCATAGTTGTACATCATTGGTTTTTCCACATAGTTTCATTCCACAGGTGGGCATGGGGCTGCACAGGGAAGGAACTGGGCCGAGGTCTCACCCTGGTGAGAACCGAGCTGGGGGCAGTCCCCAATTCAGCATATGGGTCCGCATGGGCCAGGGCCGGGATTCGATCTACGGTCCCCAGGGCTGCAACGTGAGCGCTTAACCCACTGAGCCATCCCGGCTTCCCCCTTGCTGTTTCTTAAAAGACGTATTTTATTGTTTTTGACAGAGACAAACACAAGGAGAGACAGAGACAGAGAGAGACAGAGAGAAGGGGGAGGAACCAGAGCAATCTTCATAGTGTATGTCATCAGTTTTTGACATGGTTTTTCATTCCACACAGGTGGGCCCAGTCCGCACAAGGCAGGAACTAGGCCAGGGGCCTTCTGCATGGGAGGCACGCCCCTGTGAGCTGGGGGCTGAACCAGGTGGTGAGAACAGAACAGGGGACCTCCTGCATGGGAAGCACACCCCAGTTTAGCACATGTGTCCACATGGGCTCGGGCCGGGATTCCATCCTTGGTCCCCAGGGTTGCAAAGCAAGCGCTTAACCCGCTGAGCCATCCTGGGTTCTTGGCTTCCCCACTTGCAGTTTTTCTTTCTGTCATTCTTTCTTTTCTTAGCTCATCAGCTATTGTTAATGTTAGTGTATTCCATATGTGGCCCAAGGCAATTTTTTTTTTTTCCAATGTGGCCGAAGGAAGCCAAATGGTTGGACATCCTGAGTTAGATGGCCAGCTATACTTGCTTGAGGATATTTTCTAACAAAAGGCAGAATAGATCATAGATACTGAACACTTTTCCACCCACCCCGAACACATACAATTTATGTCTTTTTAAATGTAACAATAGTGTTGAACCAACAGTTACTTTTTAGAGCATAACAAGGACATTGTTCTTGTTTAAAAACAAGGTGTACAATTAATTTATAGAAATAGGTTTAAAAAGGGTACACAAGTAAAAATAAATAATACTCTAGGGAAATCAGATAACTGTTTTAAAGGTTAAGTAGCTACAAAGTGAATTTCAAGTAATATTCTAAGTATTAATATTAATATAATTAATTTTACCTGAAAATATATTTATATTATTTCAGGGTAAACAAAATATTCTTCCAGTATATTTTATTAAATATCAAGATAAGTAAATTTATATTCAACTATAATAATGTTTTGAGATTTTCTGAGCTATGTTTTGTTTCGCTTAATACCTTATATATACCAATAGTTTCCAATATTTAATTTCTCTTTTAAAATTTTCATGGTTCTGTTGTCAACTACTATCATAGACACCAACAACACCATCGTCACCATGGTTGAAGGAGGGAGAATTTCTGAAAATAAAATGCCCTCACTATTATATTAAAAGTCTGATAAGACTATCATGCTGTGAGTCAATTCAAATCAACTGGGTATTTCATCTACAAGAAAAGATGTAGGATACTCAGGAACATCCAGAGTTACATAGTTCAACAGACTTATAATTAGTCACATATATAATTTTTAATTTAGCTCCACTACACTAAGTAAAAAAAATACAGGTGAATTAATTTTACTATATTTAGTTAACTCAATACTATCATTTCAACATGAATCAAAATAAAAATGATTCATATCATACTTTTCACTTCATTCTTCTTATTGTGCTAAGTCTTAAAATCCAATGTGTATTTTATGCTTTTAATATCTTGATTTAGACTAAGTACATGTCAACTTATTTAATAGTCACATGTTGCTAGTGACTATCTTATGAAACAAATGGATCTAGCAGTTCTGATTACATAATTACAAACTATTTTTAAAATTAAACAGCTAATTATTTAAATTTAAAAAATTTTATTCAAGATAGTATTGTTTTACTATGAATAAACCAATGAGTCAAACTTATTTCTACTTTACTGTATTGTTAGATATCTGATAAGAGATTAGGACAAAGCCAGACATTTTTGAAAATTTAAAAATATTCTTAAACTTGCCCTTTAACATGAATATATATGAGTGCCATTCACAAAAAAATCAGCCATTGTCAATATAATGAGAATGGTTACATGGCTGGATACTTTCTGGACAGCCCTTATAAGTAATTAACTGATATCAGAAATAACGTTTTGTTAATATTCATGTGAGTCAAGCATTTGGGGCTAAAAATATATAGCCTGTATATTGTTGCTGCTTTTGAGTTATGTGACAGCTGAAAGCTAGCTTACCTTAACTTTTCTTGGTTAGCTCTTTAATAGCTAAAAGAAGAAAGAAAAAACAAACCAACAAACCAACAAATAAATAAATATCTTATAAACTCGTTGAAAGAACTGAAACATGTTCTTTCACAGTTGAGGCCTTACATCATATAATTCAAGAAAGTGCAAAGATAATGACTATCTTTTCAAACCCTAAAATATGGTATATGAGTATATTAGAAATGTTGACAGATTTTTAATTGTAGCAGAGTACTTTGTGTAGCATTGATCATCAATAAACAAAAATTTAGGATGCAGTTTTCTGCCTTAAACTTCAAGCTCCAACTGTGTTTGTTTTCATCATCAAGTGTCCACAATTAATAGAATTTACAACCTCTGTAAAAAGATTATGTTGACACAATAAACCACATATGTTACATGGGGGAAAGGGAGACATATAGTTGGCCCCAAAGCCTCAAATTTAGTCAGCCTTACTGACAAAATACACTTAATTTAACACATCACTTTTCAGTTCAGTGTCAAAAATTTAACGTTTGTCCTCAGTTCTTTTTTTTATATACTTATAAAGCAGGTTCATTTTGGAGAATCTTAGATATTGGCCTATTAATTTTATAATAGCTGGGATGCCCAAAAAATGTATACATATTTTAAGAGATGTTGCCTACGTATTACTTTTCAAAATTGAGTTGAATGACAGTAACAATGTGCGATGTTTGCTTAAAAGATGGCATTAATTAAATGAATATGAGCATCACTATGCAACAGGCAGGACAGACCAAGAAAATGGAAGAAGCACAATTGTTATTCAAGAAGCACAAGACCATTTTGAGGTGGTATTTGAAATTCGAGAACATTGTGGCAGTACAAAAACAACGGAGGCATGAGTATGTAACAGAGCCTCCAATATGCCTAACTGTACACATTCGTGATAAGTTTGAGATGCATGGTAAATTGAAACAGTATATGAAGTGTATAAGCGGGCACTTCGGTCAACGTTGTTCAGACAGTAGTTTGCTGTAATCAGAAGTGCTTGGACACTGGTGGTAAATATTTTGAACACCTCTTGTAATTGTAGAAGTCAAACATTCCTTGTATTCATCTTTCTTTATCAGTATATACTATGTACTGCAATTTTAGTAGTTTTTTCTTTCTTAAAATATGTATACATTTTTTGGCACCTTCTGTATTTAGGTCTTAAAGGTCTCTCAGCAAACTTTTCCCCCTTATTATCACTATAAGATGCATACCCCTGAACTACATAAAACTAAAAATTAGACTCTTCTGTTCCAGAAAAGGAAAGCTGAGATGAGATAGGGATGATTTTATTTACATATAATAATATTCCTACTTACTCTGAGGTCCTGCTTCTAAAACACTGCAATCAAACTCAAATAAGCTAAAATAGTATCTGGATAGGCAAATAACTGTCACAAAGCCCATGCAACTGTGAAGGGAGGCAGAGTAATACTTAACTGAGGCAGTCAGCAGCAGATCCCAACTGTTCAACAAGGTGATGTCAATTAGAAGTAACCAATAAACACACAGGAATAAAACAGAAAACAACAAAACACTGAACTATTCACTCAGTTTCCTAGTTTTCAGCAGCATATCATGTGAGTTATTTAGTAACAGGCACAAATGACTCATTAGTACTTTAGGACTTTGTTGTATTACCAAGAATGTATAACTAATGACTTTCACTCAACAAGAGAATGCTAAATATAATTAAGTAGATTTGAGAATAATAAACAATACCTTTTAGAAAGCTTTTCTTGAGAAATTCCCTTCCATTTTCCCATTCACATCTCTTATAAACCGAAGTCTACTTATTTATAAAATCCTACCAAATTACTAAACTGACACCTATTTTTAACCTCATTCAACATTTATTTTTAAAGATACTTTGTATCTGTATTAGATTATAAAGCCACAGGAAACAATAAATTACCACAGAGATTACAACAGTTGAAGGGGTTACTACCCATAGGGCTGGGAAATGGAAAGATTGGAATACTTTAAATTTAGAAGCTTGAAAGAGGTGTCCTATGAAGTTGAAGCTCAGATCTGAATAGGGGTCACAGCTCAACTGTTATTAATGTCTCTGAGCTCAGAGATGGAAGCTATGAAACTGGAACCCAGACCTACGTGGAAGAGACTCTAAGTCGGATGGTGCTGATGTCTTTGATGAGCATTGTGAGGCTGGTTTAGCTCTTGCTGGGGGAAAAAAAATGAAAATTAGAATGAATTGCTTTTACCAAAGTCACTACCTGGGTGAAGGAGCATCGTTATAGAGTGGCAACAATAACAACAACAACACCAATCAAGAAAAGGGACAAAATGCAGACAAGAGGGTGCATCTCTTCCTTCTCCAGGCTGCCAGGTTTCATTTAGTGCCTCCTATGAGAAAGTCTAATGAGGAGTAAGCTGGCCAAGCAGAAAGTTAGTTTTAAGAGTCCCAGCCCCAGGTTCACAGCATATATACAGAACAGGATTGATACTGAGAGATTAAAGCTTCATAACTGGCTCACATATGAAAATAAAGCTATTGCTAATCCATATTCACATTTTATATATGATCTGGTGTAACGGGTTGAGTAATTTTCCCCCCCGCTCCCCAACCCCAATATGTTCACATCCTAATCTCTGGGACGAATAAATGTTACCTTGCTTTGAAAAAGTGTCTTTGCAGATGTGATTAAGGATCTGGATATAAGAAGATCATCCTGTATTAACTGGATGGGCTCTAAGTTCAATTACAAGTGTCATAATAAGAGAGAGGTGGAGGTAGGCTACATAGATACACAAAGAAGAGAAGGTGATGTGGAAACAGGTAGAGGTTGGAATGATGTGACCACAAGCAAGAGAATGTTGGCAGTCACCAGAGCTGCAAGAGGCAAGCGATGGATGCTCCCTTAGAGCCTTTGGGGAGAGTGTGGGTGGCCCTGCTGATATCTCGATTTGAGATATTTGGCTCCAGACCCATAAGAGAATAGATTTCTGTTGTTTTAAGCCAAGTTTGTGGTGATTTGTTATGACAGTCCCAGGAAACTAATAAACTTAGCTTATGTATGCCTTATATATGAGATACTAAAATTTGATGAAATAAATAAAAATGGTGATCATAAAACTTTTGAGTTACTTAGAGGAAGTTTCATTTTAGAAAATTTACAAATATGAAAAAATGCTAGCAAACAGAGATTGATGAAAACTGACTAAAGATTAATTTGTATGCAAAATTAATGATCTACAATTAAAAAAAAAATGACTTTATGGACTACCAAGCTTTTTAATTGGGACCTATAGTAATAAATATATAAAGTAAAAAAACAAATATTTTCTGAAATAAAACAAATGCAGTCATCTAGTTCCAAAAATTAATCTAGAAAGTTATTTTACTATATTTTTAATCCTTAGTTTTCAATGTCTTGATTTTCTACTTATTCATTTGATATTCTATATTAGAAATAAAATTGCCACTATGAATCAGCTTTGAGAAATGCCTGCTCTTTATTTTTTCAAAACTGTCTGTTTAACTTCATAGTTTGTAGTTAAGAAAAGGACAGAATTAGAAACAAGGGTAATTTGCAACACCTTGCAGAGAGAATACTTAATTGGTGCATGAATTACTTTCTTTTCTCCTAAACTTTATACCTGTGAAGGCTACGTTTTATTGGCTTTTGAGTGATATTCTGTAAAGTTAGATTGAGTTAGCACATCTTCCCAACTCCCTGGTGGAGCATATGTAAGCTTTGATTAGAAAATGAGTCCTACTATGATTAACAGCAAAAAAAAAAAAAAAAAAAAAAAAAAAAAAAAAAAAAAAAAAAAAAAAAAAAAAAAAAAAAAAAAAAAAGAGAGAGAGAGAGAGAGAGAGAAAGAGAGAGACATTTTACCTGGCACATTTGAATGCTATTCCTTCCAAAAATATTTGGCCATGTTTCCATTCAATTCACATTATTGTATATAAAGCTGATTACTATTTGTATGTAATTATTTCTGGATGTGAAGTAGAAGGCAAGGTGAATTGTTAGTCTACAGTTGGATTAGTCAAATATAACTGGACAGATACAATATTTTTTTCCAAGCCTAATTAGCTATTTTATGTGCTTATGAAAAGTAATATGATGATTACTTGAGCTGAAATCAGAAGAACCCCTATTGGAAAACAGAGAAACTCCTTAGGTCCACAACATAGCTATTCAAATCTATTGTTCATGAGAGAAATTGGTAATTCTTGATTTCTCCTCTATTTTATACTCTCACATCTAATCCATCACTAGGTTCTATAGATTCTGTCTCCAAAATGTTACAAATTTATCTTCTCTCCATTTCTAGTCCCATCAATATGATCTCTGGTGACGGTTAATTTTATGCGTCAACTTTGCTAGGCCATACTGCTATGTTGTTTGGTCAAACACTAATTTATATATATTGCTATGGAGGTACTTTGTAAAGGCAATTAACTTTTACAATCAGTTGATTTTAAGGAAAGGATATTATCTTTGCTAATGTTTGTGGGCCTCATTCAATCAAATTGAAGTCCTTAAAAACAAAAACCGAGGTTTCCTGGAAGAAAGGAATTCTGTCTCAGGACTATAATATAGAAATCCTTCTTGAATTTCCAGCCTGCCAACAGCCTGCCCTACAAATTGCAGATTTAAAACTGCAACATCAACACTTCCCTGGATTTCTAGCCTGCTTGTCCTATACATTTTAGATGTGCCAGTTTCCATAATCACATGATCCAATTCTTTAAAACCTATTTATGTATGTATATATCTATGTATCTGTCATCTATCATCTATTTTCTGTCTATTATCTCTCTTTCTATCTCTCCCCCTACTTACCTACCTACATAGCCACATATCTATTGGTTTATCTCTCTATCCATCTAATCTAACCTAATCTAATCTAATCTAATCTAGCTATCTATTTTATGGGTTTGGGTTCTCTGGAGAACTCTAAACTGATACACTTAGATCATTAGAATATTGCATTATTTTTAATTTCTCAACACTTAGATCACTAACATATTGCATTAGTTTTCATTTCCCTTTTTAAAATTAATTCTATAACTTCTCTCTACCTAAGGGACAGGAACAAATAAAAGATGATAAATGATGGGCAGATTGATAGATAGGTAAGTAGTTAGATGATGATAGACAGACAGACAGAAAAACAGACAGAACAACAGACAGACAAACAGACAAATGATAAATAGGGAGGGAGTACCCTCTGGTTAAAATCAGATTTCAAATGCACTGAGGAAAAAAAAAAAAATCTAATCCCCTCTTCATTACCTCTAGGTTCTTGTCAAATTCCCCAGTTTAAACCCAAATGGCTCTCCTCCAGTCAATTTAGCTACTTTAAAGGAAAAGGTCCTGTTTATTTGCCTCTACACATAATTAAATTTGTAATTTCAAAGGTTTTGGTTTGTTTTTATCTGCTTACATATTCTCTGTTCTTTCCACAAAGGTGAAGTTTATAAGAGTAGGGTTGGTATTTGTATTTTTGAGCATTCCATTCTCAGTACCTGGCATAATTCTGGCATTTGGTACATATTTATTAAATTAATAAATAGAATCAGTAATAATGAAATCAGTATGAATTACTCCTAGATAAGTACTTTGAAGAAGTAGCACCAATTTCTAACTCACAGATAAGAAAGCAATAAGATCAACACAAGAACCAGGGAAAATGCAAGAAACAAAGTGTCACCTTACCAATGGCATTGCTTCTAAAGCCTAAGACCAAGTAGTAGCAAAGGATTAAATATCCATTTTGTGCGTGAGTTTGTGTGAAAGAAAATATAATCTGTTTCGGCTTCTCACTGTTTCAAAATAAGATCATTTTTTAAATCTCAACTTTAAAAAACCATCTTTGTGTTGTTTTAGCCTACTCTTGTCTACAAAGTTGCTGCAAAAGTAGGCATGAATTTGCTTAAAAAATTAAACTCAAAATGGCTGCAATCAGGTGTTTTTTTGTTGTTTGTTTGTTTTTTTAAGATTTATTTTATTGTTTTTGACAGAGAGAGAGACAGAAACAGAGACAGAGAGAAGGGGGAGGGCCCAGAGCAGTCTCCATTGTTGTATGTCATCAGTTTTCAACATGGTTTTGTCCACACAGGTGGGAGGGGGGCCACACAGGGCAGGAACTAGGTGGAGGCCTCCTGCATGGAAGGTACATCCCCACAATTTGGGGGCTGAACTGGGGCCTTCTACATGGAAAGCTTGCCCCAGCAAGAACTGAACCAGGAGCCACACCCCAGTTCATCAGAGGGGTCCACATGGGCTGGTTGAGATTTGATCCTTGAACCCTGGGGCTGCAAAGTGAGCACTTAACCCACTGAGTCATCCTGACATCTCCTGTAACCAGGTTTTGTTGCTACTAATTTATGTCATTTACCACTTCTGATAACTTGCAGGAAAATATGACTTTTTGTTAACTTCAGAATTCGTACTTGCAAAATGGAGAAAACGTGTACTAGGATGACTGACTGACAGATTAGAATAAGTATATATAAAGCATGGAGGGAAAAAAGGATTATTACATAAATGCCTTGGAGAATACTCCAGAATAAAGAGGGCTTTGAAGAAAGAAAGTTCTGGTTACAACTACTAGCTCCCATAATTATTATGCATGTTGTTGTGAAGATCAGAGAAAGGCACCAAGTATATTAAATACCTAACACATGACTAGTATTTCATTTTTTAACAAGTTTTAGGTTGTATCCTTGAGTCCTTAATCTCTACTTGACAGAAAAATGTAAGGCAATTGAATATTCAAAATAAAATCTGGTCTGGGATATACCTGCTCCTCATATACCATCATTACTGCCACTACTACCACCATCAACATCACCACCACCTTCGACACCACCACTGTCACCACTGCCACCATCATCACTGCCACTATCCCATCTCCCACCATCAATATTGCCACCATCACCATCATCACCACCACTCACCATCAACATTGCCATCACTCCCACCATCACCACCACCACCACCGCTGCCACCAATTACAGCATAAGAAACATTCCCAGCTCCTATAAGAGCCAGAGAGAATACGATAATACACCAATCATATCTTTTCCCTGAACAATGCAGTCAACAAGTGTTATCAAAGCATAGAAAAGGATACACAACTTCAATCAATCATCACTCAGGATTTGCAAGGCAAAAGAGAAAGTGAAACTGCACTCTTCAGCAATGGCTGCAGGCAGATAGGTAGGGAGATGGCCCGAATGAGATGCACAGTTCCTCAGAGCTCCTGGAAATTGCCATCTAGAGGGGTAGGTGCCCGATTCCATCACTGAGGGTTTTCATTCAGTTCCGGTAGTGCTTGATTCCATGAATTGTACAGGATGCTTACATCTCTAATACTCCCAGTGGGCATACAGACCTCCAGTTTTCTCTATTGAAACTATTACTTTAAATAACTAGATTGCCTTCTAGTTATTTTTTCTGTGAAACTTGTCTGATAAAGATCAATTGAAAAAAATACCCGAGTCCCACCATACATAATTTGAAACTTTGTTTTTTTAAATTAGGATTACATCAATTATATATTAAATTGTATTTAATATTTAGTTCTAATTATAGAGTACGAGGGTGAGTAATTTCATTTCATCCTATTATCTTTATAAATATCCAATTTGATGTCCTCTCAGTATGGTTATAAATGCAGTCTCCTTTTTTTCCCTCCATCAGTTAAAATGTTAGTATTGGGACCTTAGTAAGCAGGCTCAATAAGCAGCACAATTAAAAGTTGTGGTTGACAAACATGAAGACCCTTTCAGTGCTCAAAGAGAAGGAGGAATATTTGTGTCTCTTTCATCTGCAACTAGAGTAACTCTTGTAAGCTTTCATTTGAACAAAAGATTCAACTAGGATTGGGTACAGGGATACTACTATGTACTTCACAGAATCGTTTCTATCAGCTCCCAGTTTTTTATATGTCTGCATGCTCAATATGTTATACCTGTTCTGTACTGTTTGTGTGTGTTCTGGGGTGTGTGTGTGTGTGTGTGTGTGTGTGTGTGTGTGTGTGTATAATCAGAAAGATCTACTTTCTTATTATAAAAAGAAAATGGTGCTGATAATAATCTAGATATTAGAAAATACATTTGTTCTAAATATTTGGTCTGCTAACCATACAAGTACTTTAGTTTCATTATATAGCAAAATGATATGCTAGTTAGGTGCTTCAGTGGGTGCAAAGAAATTATTAAGCATGACTCTCTTAATTCTCTTTGGAGCATATTAAATCAGCAAGATATGTATATACACGGAAACTCAACTATGTTATAGTGATGATAGATAAAATAGGCAATTAAAGGAGAGAGAAACAAGTGATAAAATGTTTAACATGGTATCATGAAGAACCTGGATTTTATTATTTTCCTTCTCATTGAAATAAATACTTTAATTATTTTGCAAGGAAATCAGGTCAATTCACATTATAATAGTTATAAATACTTCCTCAACTAATATTTCTGTTATCTTAGAAATCTGCCAGTTTATCTTTTCTTAATTAAAGAAATCAGTGTTATGGAAGTTAGTTGGCTTGTGTGATAACTGAATCAGTGGCCCTTTAGGTGTTAGGTGCACATCTCTGAATTCTAGTTCTAGTGATTCCTTCTTTATATCACACTATTATCTATGGAAAAACATTTCTAACTATGGTATATGAAATTTATCAGATAAATTTCCCTCTCCTTTTAGTTGCATCTAAGATTTATAGAAACATGAAAGAGTTGGCAATACTTGGGGATAATTTTATTGATTCAGGATAACACAGCTTATCTTTTTCCCCCTAGAACTATGGATACATTTTGTTTCTCACAAATGTACTTTGGCAAAAGTTAGGGTTAAGAGATGTAATTATGCAAATCTAAAACAAATGAAATGTATTTGGCCCTTATGAAAACTGACTTATTTGACTATATTTGCACCAAAATTTAACTAAATTTATTTGTGACTTCTAAGTAAAATAGGAATAATTTGGATCAACTATACAAGGTCTGACATGAAGTCTGCAAAGTTGCCAAGATGCGTCTACGTTGGCAGCACTGAAAAACGCAGTAAGGTTTCAAAATCTTGGTATACCAGTGTCTCATAGCTGTGTTCATGTCAATGTGTGGTGTTGTCTTGCTCAGTGGCATCCATTATTGTTGTTGTGTGGTTTTATGTGCCATTGTGTGAATGTCACAGTTTGAATTATAGTAATGAACAAGCACTATATTTCTTGTTAAACTTGACAAGAGTAGAAGTGAAATCAGGGATATGTTAGTCCAAGTTTATGAGAATAATGACAAAGAAAATGGCAGTGTACAAATTGATTAATCATTTTTCTGAGGGGAGAGAAAGCTTCACTGATGAAGAGAGCTCAGGGTGGCAAGTAAAAGGCAAAACTGTTTAAAACATTGCAAAAATTTGTGGAATTGTGCATCAAATCATTGGCTCACTGTGAGAAGCATAATAGACCAAGTCAACAGTAATAGAGAAACAGTTAGGAAAATCTTAACTGAAAATCTTAGCATGAGAAAGATGTGTGCAAAAATGATCCCAAAGGAAATCACCAATGAATAAAAATAAAGAAGAGCCAAACTTTGCCAAGACCATTTGGAGAGGCAAAATTGTTTTGCGCCATATTGTCACTAGTAATGAGATATGAGTGTATCAATATGACCTTGAAACAAAGCAGCAAAATGCACAATAGAAGTCAGCCAATTCACCATAATCAAAAACATTCTCTCAGTCCAAATCAAGAATCAAAACAACATTGCTCACCCTTTTTAATATCAGAGGAAATCATTATGAATTTGTACCAACTGGACAAACAGTAAACCAAGTTGACTATTTGGAAGTGCTCAAAAGGCTGTGTGCAAATGTTAGATGAAAACAACCTGAAATTTTCACCAATAACTCATGGCTCTTGCGTTATAACAATGCACCAGCTCACACAGTACTGTATGTGAGGGAGTTTTTAGCCACTGAATAAATAACTGTATTAGAATACCTCCCTACTCACCTAATCTGGCCCATAATGATTTTTTTCTTTATCCAAAGATAAAGGAAATATTGAAAGGAAGACATTTCAATGACATTCAGGGCATCATGGGTAATAACAACGATGGCTCTGATGGTCATTTTAGACAAAGATGGATGGACTAGGTGCAGGCACTAGCGCATAGCTTCCCAAGAGGAGTACTTCAAAGGTGACCATAGTGATATTCAGCAATGAGGTATGTAGTGTTTTTTCTAGGATGAGTTTACAACTTAATTGTCAGACATTGTATAGTTCAACTGTCAAGTAGAAGAAGCCATTTTTTGTTGTTGTTGACTCTTTTTCTTTTTTTATAGAGAAAATGAGACAGTTTCAGATCCCATTTGGGCCACTAATTAACCTTACATAAGGCTCAGTTTATTTATTTTTTTTTAATTTTTGTTGCTGTTCATTTTATCTGTATGAAAGGGATAATAAAACCAATCTTGCAATGTTGTTAGAAAGATTACAAATAACATAAAGAATGCAAAACATAGTGCCAGACACAAAGCAAATCCGCCTCTGTGACAAATACTGTGATTATTATTAGTTTTAGTATTATCAAATACACCATAAAATCACAACTCACCCCTAGACTAGCAATGTATCTTGACTTGCAAATACAACAGTAATTTTTAGATGGAAAAAAAAAACACAACTCACACTTGAAAAAGATATGTTTATAAAATCCAAACAGTTGTGCACACATGGATTTCTATTTCAATACTAACAGACTGGATTTCAGACTAATTAGCTTGATTAAGTGATCATTGTCAATTGAAAATTTTTAAACAAGTTTTTCAAAATCTAATCAAATTGAAGTAAAGATTATCTATAACAATGAAATATACTCTTTGTTTTAATATTAATAAAATGAGCTAAAGAAAAAAGCTGGGGTTCCTGTATATTTTGTTTTTTTTTTAAATATTGTAGGTTCTTTTATTGTTCCTTTTGGAAGCAGACGCTTTCAAATATGAAAAGAAATGAGTAATTATAAAGCTAAATACATGTTTATCCATAAAAGCATAAGAGGGAATGTATATAATGATCAGCATTATAAAGACTTTTTATATAAGCCAGGTCTTCAACACTCTCTGAAGTTTTACATTGTGTAGATTATACAACTCTGTATTCATACACAGATTCTTTTGTGCAAGTGGCCGTTATTAAAAATATTTTAAAAGCATTATTGTAATTCTTAATTACTAGTTATATTTTTTTGTAGTCTAAAGAAATCAGAGGCATTGCTCATAGAATTAATGACAAGAAAAACAATGGTGAGATTTTAACTCCATTCAGACCACCCACACCTCTCTAAAAGAAAAAAGTACAACCCGAACAAACTAGTTATTATCCCAAACACTGAACATAAGGTTTTATTAGTACTTATATAACTAACTCTAATTAAAACACCATGAAAACTATGTAATGAGATCACTGTTATTTAGAAATGGGTTGTGGGGGAGGAGAATGGGTTTGTCTCTTATAATTCTTAAAATCAAATGTATGTACAGAATCAAAAGTATGATTAATAGAAAACCTGAACTTAGGGTATATGTGAAATGTGTTTTTAATCGTTCTGTCTAATGTCATTTCTTGCCTAAGTGTAAACTAGTTCTATCATCTTTCAAAAAGAAAGTTTTCAGGGCTAATGTGTTTAAAAAGTACCTTAAATGGGTTGTTTGTTTTGTTTATTCTTGGCTCAGGGCTAAAGCATCTTGACATTTACATTGCCATTATCCTGCTTTTAAGGATGCTAACAAAAAGCTGTTTGGGCTTGCATTGGTTCGAAATTGTCCTCTGAACTTTCACAAGGCTATCCTTGCTATCTTGGAAAAGACTTCCTTTGATACAAATCTGCTTCCAAAGCTTTCATAAGCACATAAAGCCAGAGACCCTTACCTGCATGTACAGGCACACGCACTTACTGTCCCTCGGCTTACAAATGAATTGTGCTCCCAAAACTCCTGATTAAAGCATTGTTTAGAACTCAGAAGTATTTTCCAAAGGAAATAAAATTATAAATGTAGTTGTTTAGACAGCTTCTCATAGACTACTTAAGCATGATGTAGCAGAAATATTATATATTTAGAAAGAACAACAGGACAATATTGCAGCATATAGTTTTATTTTAAAGATAATAATTAGACTTTAATTTATTTTGAATGATGATGCTTCAGGGTGTTCACTTTCCCAGAATCCCATTTCTATCTAGCAGCCAGCATTCAACACCGGCTCATATTTACTCCCTTTTTAATTTCCCACATGCTTAAATCAAACCCTTTGCAATACAAATGCAATGAATGGGTTCATCTGTGATTCTCCTCCCCAAAGCAACACTAAATTTTCTATCCTCTGGTAAAAATTACCCCATCATACCACCTAACCATAGTTAACAGAGTAGCAATAATGTGTGTGTGTGTGTGTGTGTGTGTGTGAGAGAGAGAGAGACAGAGAGACAGAGAGACAGAGAGACAGAGAGACAGAGAGAGAGAGAATGGAGAAGGGAATGCCGTCTCTTTAAATGTGTAGAGACTAAACATGTATTTTTATGCAACTATTTTATCTCGATATATAAGTGTGAGGTCCTGTTGATACATTTTGTACTCAGACACTGGAGTTGCTGCCTAATAGAAAACCTTTTTCAATCATTTTTTGCTGAGAAGACTTTTGAAATCTATGTACCCTAAAAGTTTAAAATCAAAGAAATTTCTGTGTCTATGGAGTTTTGTGCAGTCACTTAAATAAGGAAGACAATAATAATTAGTGTCCTCCCTTTTCATGGACTATTTAATCTGGTATAGGGGCAAGTGAAGAAGAGAGAGCAGAGACAGCAGCCTTAAGAATTCATGCCCCTAAGCATTGCAACTATTTGGAATAAGGCCAGACATTTTGCTGAAATTTGCTAAAATAAGCTAGGAAGAATATGTACTCATAAGATACTAACTTTAAACATGAAATGGTTGGTGCCAAAATTTTAAAAGTAGTTCAGACTTCAAAACATAAAACATGGGGGAACCTGTCCCAGAGGACTATGGGGCTTACAATGTTGTTTCCTGAACACCTTAAAAAAGTGGTTTGAGAAAAGGCTTACCTAATGGAAGACATTTGTAATTTAGAGTGCCCACATTTACTTTGGAAGCTAATGCAATTTAAATATCATACTTTTTAAGGGACTGCATATTTAATTCCATTTCCCCCAACACTCTTCATTTTCTGTGGGATATTGCAACCCATCAATATGCAAGCTTTTAACAAGACTTTAAGGGAAAGGACTATTTATTAAGAATTAAAAGTGAAAAAAAATTCCTCAGTACACTGACCCTAGAAAAGAGAAATTGTTGTGTCAGTATATTTGTTTCTTCCTTTGTTAAGAGAGATATAGGGAAGAACCTTTGGAATCCAGGACACTAAAAAAGATTTTTTTTTTTTTAAGATTTATTTTATTGTTTTGACAGAGAGACACTGAGAGAGACAGAGAGGAGTGTGTGTGTGGGGGGGGGGGGCCTAGAGCAGTTTCCATAGTTGTACGTCATCAGTTTTTTACAAGGTTTCATTCCACACAAGTGGGCAGGGGCTGCACAGGGCAGGAACTGGGCTGGAGGCCTTCCACATGGGAGGCACACCCCAGTTCAGCATATGGGTCCACATGAGCCAGGGCCAGGACTCCATCCTCAGTCTCTGGGGCTGCAAAGTGAGTGCTTAACATGCTCAACCATCTTGGCTCCCACTATCAGAATATGAAGTAACAATAGCAGAATGATATAAAAATTACTTTTATTTTTAATAATTGTATAGAATTATGCAATTTATAAATGATCTCACATTTTATATTCACTTTATCTAACTTTATCTTGATATTTCATCTCAATTTATCCCAATATTAAAAACCCTTTGAGATATTCTATTTTAGAGATGAGAAATTGATTCACAGAGTTGCTCATTAGCTTGATCCAAGTCATTCAAGTAATAAAAAGCAAATTTTTCTACTCAACCCCCATTTTCACTTTTATAAATCTCAAATCTAGTGGTCTTCCTATATCATTGCTACATAGCATTTTCAATATCAAAATTTATTCTATTATGAACAAGTGAGTTGCTGACAATAAAAGGCAATACAAAAAGTATATTTTATGGGAAGCAGAAGAAAGGAAATTCAATGAAGAATAAACTTTTCAATTAATGGTGCAGGAATAACTAGGCATTCACATGCAAAAATTCACATGTAAAAAAAAAAGGACTAAAATTGTGTTTCATTACAATGAAATACTTTTGCTTTGGAAAGATACCATTAAGAGAGTGAAAAGGCAAGCCATCAACAGGGAGAGAATATTTGTAGGATCCATTTTTATAAAAAAAATATTGACACTCAAAATATAAAAAGCACTTAAAATTTAACAGTAAGGAAACAACTCAGTTTAAAGGATAAGCTCAATAACTGAAAGATCATATCACCAAAGAAGATACACAGATAGAAAATAGGCATATAAAAAGATGATCAAGGTAGAGAGATCCAAGATGGCGGCATGAGAGGAGAACGCCGATAACTGCCTGGGAAGGGCCTTGTGAACAGAGGGGAATCCACAGGGGAAACCCTGAGAAGAAACCTCAACTAAGAGAACCACACAACGCAGAACAACACACAAAGGTTAGAAAAAAAAGGGCAGACCGGGAGAGGGAAAGGGTCGAGGACAGAGACTTGGAGCGCGGCCCGGGGCTGGCAAAAACAAAGGGGGATTGGGGGGCTACGGTCACAGTGGAGCTGGATCGAGGGCGGGCTGGAAGCCGAGACCTAGGGAGCGTGGAAGCCCCACAAGACTGTGGACAATTTCACATCCGAACTCAATGGACCAGCACGCAGTGCCCTAATCAGATCACGGAGCCTAAAGTGGAACAGGGACTGTGGAGCAGGGCGGCGGCACTTCCCGGCGGGCGGGGTGAGAGCAGGGCACCAGCCCGCAGCAGCTCAGCACCCCTGATTTACGGAGGAGAGTGACTGTGAGGGAGCGCCTTCTGAGGACAGGGCTCTTGGAGTGAGGGCTGGGGCTTGAGTGGGCACAGCTGCATTGGACGTGCTTGGAGTGAATCCGGGAGCGTACAGCGGCTGCCACCCGAGCTATGGCCTGTGCACGCAGGGCTTTTGGTACCCCACCCACCGGGCCGCCCCGCAGCGCCGCTGCCTGCTAGCCGGTGTGCTACAGGGCTTTTGGCACCCTGCTCACCAGGCCGCCGCAGCACCACTGCCTGTTCGCAGGGACAGCTTTCAGCGCCCTGCTCACCGGGCCGCGGCAGCACTGCTGCCTGCTTGCGAGTGCGCAGCTGGGATTTTGGCATCCCGCCCACCGGGCCTCTGGAGCGCTGCGGACCGCGCACGCAACTGGGCTGCCTGCCGGGTCTACACGGTGTCATCGCCTGTGCGCGGGACTGCGCAGCCGACCGGGGCCACTGCCAAGCCCCAGCCCATCGAAGTGCTGCCCTGCGGGCGTGCCTTACAGATACAATTGAAGGAGGGGCAGCCAGGAGGAGGAAAGACCAGAGCTCCTGCGCCCCGCCCCCACTGAACCACCAGACCCCCTGCTGAAAGAGGAATCTGCTATTGTGTCTCAGGCCCGCCCTAGCTCCTACTCACATGCCCCCACCCCTGGCCACACCTTTACTACCCTGCTATCTAACAGCTAAGACAGCAACCTGAAGTGCCCCAGGACACAGAAGCTGTCTGCTTCCCCCAACCCTCTCCAAAAATCTCCTTCTCCCACAACTGAGTCCAAA
>PVKE010029643.1:9467-20210 GCA_004027555.1 Craseonycteris thonglongyai | reverse complement strand
AGGCATTACAGTGGCTTAGAGCAGTGACTCTAGAAACTTCGGTGCATATTAGGAGGGAGTGCTTATTAAAGCAGCGTGCTGGGCCCCACCTCCAGAGGTTCTGATTCAGTATGTTTGCAGTGAGCCCAAGAATTTGTACTTTTAAAAGGCTCCCAGTTTGGGCTGATGCTGCTGGTTCAGATGCAGAGGTTATGATGAGAAAACTGAGGTAAGGAGGGACTATGTGACTTGCCCAAAGTCACATAGCTAATAAAGTGGTAGGACCAGAATTTTGAATCCGGGTATTTTTACTCCAGAACCATCACAACATCGTTGTATGCTTAAGGTAATAAATAAACAAGTAATTACAATATAAACAAACAAAATCTAAAGCAAAGCATGATCATTCTAGAATGATCATTGTGATTTAGCATTATTAAGTGTGTTGATTTTTTTGGCAACATTGAGTTTTTCAGCAGCCTGATATTCTCTACTATGTCCTAATGCCATTAACCATTAAACATGGTTCCTCAGAGTTTTAACTATTTTCAGTTTAGATGAAAAATATTTATTGAGCATCTGATATGCTAATCAAGGATAGTGTCAAACATGTAATTAATAAAAAATGTACTTCAGAAAAGCTTCTGCTCCACTCAACAAAACTACAAATAATTAAACATTTTTCTAGTTGAATTTTCAATAATTTAATGTATAGCTATAATTTCATTGGCAATGGTTCTGTTGAACTTAAGATGTTCCTTGGTACCTTATCTGCATTTTCACAGTAGAATCTTTATGCATTTGGGAAATTTAGAGTAAGAAATGCAAACAAGTCAGCAATTGTCCTTACCCTTAAAATCATGTGTCTAGCTGCATACTTTATCAATTACATGACTAAAAATAGTAAACTATAATTCTTTTTCTTTAAAAAAGTACCAAAGTTATGGTGCTATCATATAAGCAGAACAAAAATCTATAAAGTAGCACTAAATTTTGCTAACAGGTGACCAAAAGAGTTATCCATGAAGATACGGCAAATTCACTTATGTTTTAAGACAATCTTTTATTGATATATATTTTAAAATCTATAATTCCAACTGATTTCCTCATGCTTGCAGCTAAGAATTAGCCAATTATTATTATTATTATTTTAAATATTTGTGTGATTATTTTTTAATTGTTAAGTTTATTGGGGTGATATAGATTGGTAACAATTATAGAATTAGCCAATTATTAATCTGCCTCTTTCACAGTGCTCTGTCTTTACCATGCCACCAAAAGCTTCAGAATCCTTCAGAGCAAAAAGCCAGCAAGCTTACGAGGCATTAGGAAATGCTCTGAACACATCAGTGAGCCATAGGTAGGTTCTCTGTGCTTTGTTCCATTCTAGCAGTGACAAATATAACAACTGTGCTCTTTGGTGAAATGGAGATTCTGAATTATTCAAGGTAATTTTCCCAATAAAATGATCTACTGTGATGCCAATTACACATTTGTGATCATATTTTCATTGTGCCATATAATTTGGTTTAGTAATGTTTACAACATTAGATCTAAATGAAACTGCAAAACAAACAGAATGATTTATTACTGGGTAGGCCATTGGAATAGAAATGAAATAATTCTTTTAAGATTATTTTTTAAGGTTTATTTTATTGTTTGAGACAGCGAGACAGAAGGAAGGGGAAGGGCCCAGAGCAGTCTCCATAGTTGTATATCATTAGTTTTGACATAGTTTCATTGCACACAGGTGGATGTGGGGTCACGCAGGGCAGGAACCAAACTGGGGGACTTCCACATGGGAGGCACATCCTAGTTCAGCATATGGGTTTGCATGGGCCGGGGCCGGGATTCGATCCCCGGACCTCATGGCTGCAAGGCAAGCACTCAACCTTTTGAGCTATCCCAGCATCCCAGATAATTTTTTAATTGATATATAATTGGCATATAATATCCTATTAGTTTCATGTATACATCATAGTGATTAGATATTTATATACATTATGAAATGATTCCCACAATAAGTCTAGTTACCAAATTAGATAATTAAGGACATTTGTGAAAATTCACCCTTACTGTTTCAGGCACCAAGCTGCAAAATAAAATTTGTGAATCACTACCATAATACAGTAGGCAGAATTCTACAAGCTCCAGAAATCTGCATTGAAGTCCCCATGTACATTGAATGAAACTCTACAGAGCTGAGCAAAGAACAACTTCTGTAGAAAGAACTACCTGGAAGTTGAACTCAATCAATTCCCATAGTTCACATAGAACCAAGAATCTTCAAGTTCTTACCAGCCTGAGTAGAGAGACCTTGATCCAGACAAGTCATACTTTAAAAGTGCAGCTAATCTAACCCTAAAGGAAAGGCTACTCTAGACACGCCCAGTACAAAGTACAACAGTAATATAGCAAATTCGAGGACTCACCTATGTATAATTCATAATGCCTGACATCCAATCAGCAATTACCTAGCATACAAAGAAACAGAAAATATGACCCATAAGGAGAAAAATAGAAACACACAGAAATTAGAGAATGATGGGATTAACAATGACTAAGAAACAATACATAGAGCCTCAGTAACCTATAGGAAAATATCATGTGGTTTAACATAGGTGCAATTGGAATCCCAAGAGAGGAGAAAGAAGTGAACATAAAAAATATTTTAATAAATAAGGGCCAAAATTTTTCCAAAATTGATTTTTAAAATCCAATAAATTTAGTAAGTGAATGGATAAATAAACTGTGGTATACCCAGACAATGGACTATTATTCAGTACTAAAAAGAAATGACTTATCAAGCCATGAAAAGACATGAACGAATCTTAAATGCATGTTAAGTAAAATCTGAGAATGCTACAGACTGCATGATTCTAACTATATAACACTCTGGAAAAGGAAAAACTACAAAGACTTGAAAAGATCAGTGCTTGCCAGGCAGGAGTAGGGGGTGGGAGTGGGGATGAATAGGCAGAACACAGAGAATTTTTAGGGCACTGAAAATATTTCATATGATATTATAGAGATAGATATATGTCATTATACATTCATCCAAACCCATGGAATATACAACACCAAGAGTGAACTCTAATGTAAACTATGGACTTTGGGTGATTAGGATGTATCAATGTAGGTTCGTTCTTGGTAAAAATGTATAATTTTTGTGAGGGATGTTGATAATGGGAGATGCTATGCATATATGGGGGAAGGGGAATATGAAAAATCTCTGTACCTTCATCTAAATTTTACTATAAACATAAAACTTCTAAAAAAAAAAAACCAAAACAACGAAGTATTTTTTTAATCCCATAAACCCACAAATCCAAACAGTGCAACAAACCCCAAACATGATAAACACACATCAAGACACATCAAAATAAAATTGTTAAAAACAGTGATAAAGAGAAAAACCTGGCAATTTTTTGAGACTATCCACTTCATGAAGTGTTAAGAAAAATTTCGTTATATCACCTAAAAGAAAAGAAAGAAAACTTTAATATATTTTTATTTATTTATTTTTAACAGAGAGAGATACAGAGACAGAGACTGAGAGAGAACTGAACTGGGGGAGCTCCCAGTTCAGCATATGGTTCCGCACGGGCCGGGGCCGGGATTCGATCCCTGGTCCCTGGCGCTGCAAAGTGAGCACTTAACCCACTGAGCCATCCCGGCTTCCCCAAGAAAACTTTAAAAGCAGCCAGAGAAGACAGGCACAATACATACAGATGTATAAAGGTAAAATTCACTATAGACTTTTTCTACAGAAACTATGAAAGGTATAAATGTAGGTCTTTACAGAGCTAGAAGGAAAACAAAATGTTAACTAAAATTCTCTACCCAGAAAATATATCCTTCAAAAATGAAGGTGAAAAAAAAGTTTTCAGACAAGAAAACATTCATAGGATTTGACACCAATGTACCTACACTACAAGAAGTGTTAAAAAAAATTTTTTTCCCAGCAGTGATGTGATACCAGAAAGAAACTTAGATCTATACAAAGAATGAAGAGTGCTAAAAAGGCAAATATGCACTTAAATATAAAAGCCATTTTTATAATTTTATAATTCTTTTACAAAATAATTGTTTGAAGCAAAAATAATAATGATGTATTGTGGGGTTTATAACATATGGAGAAATTAACAAAAACACCAGGAGGGGAGAAAGGGAAGTATATTGTAGTAAGGTTCTTACACTATTTGTGAAGTGATATAATGTTATCTGAAAACAAACTGTGATAAGATAAAGAGAAACCTTGTAAACACTAGATTAAGCTTGTCCAACCTGCAGCCCCGAAAGCTGCATGTGGTCCAACACAAATTTGTAAACTTTCTTAAAACATTATGAGATTTTTTTGTAATTTTTTTAGCCCATCAGCTATCATTAGTGTTAGTGTATTTTATGTGTGGCCCAAGACAGTTCTTCTTTCAATGTGGGCCAGGGAAGCCCAAAGTTTGGGCACCCCTGATCTAGAGCAACTACCTCAAAACAAACAAACAAAGAGGTAAAGGGGAAAAGCCAATAGTGGAGATAATATGGAGTACAAAAGTATTCATTCAATCCAAAAGAAGACAGGAAAGAGGGAAAAGGAAGGAAAGAACACATGAATAAATAATAAAACAGAGAGCAAATGTTTAAAGCTAACCATACAGATACATTAAATGTAAATGATCTAAACGCTCAAATTAAAAGGCAGAAATTATCAGACAGGGTTTAAAAGAATACAAAGCAAGCCCTAACTAGGTGCTATGTATAGGAAGCAAAAACTGTTGGAAGTGAAAGAAGAAGATAAAGCCAAAATTATACTTGGAGATTTCAACATAAATCTCATAGTAGGGAAGCCGGGATGGCTTAGCGGGTTGGGTGCTTGATTTGCAGCCCCTGGGACCAAGGATTGAGTCCCAGCCCTGGCCCTTGTGGACCTATATGCTGAACTGGGGTGTGCTTTCCATGCAGGAGGCCGCCAGCTCAGTTCCCACCTTGCGTGCCCCCACCCACCTGTATGGAATGAAACCATGTTGAAAACTGATGACCTACAACTATGGAGAGTGCTCTGAGCCGTCCCCCTTCTCTCTGTCTCTCTCTGTCTCTGTTTCTCTCTGTCTCTGTCAAAAACAATAAAATAAATCTTTTAAAAAATTCATAGTAATTGATAGAAGAGCTGACATAAAATCACTTTGAGTAAGAACACAACACAATCATTCAACTTTACCTAATTGACATTTTTTAAATACTCCACCCAACTACAGGATACATATTCTTTTTCAAGTGCACATGGAACATTCACCAAAACAGACCATATGCTGGGCTATAAAACAAATCTTAATAAACTTAAGAGGATTATAATCATATAGTGCATGCTCCTTAACCACAACAGAGTTAAACTACAAACCAGTAAGATAAAGATGTCTGGAAAATGTCCAAATAGATGGAAATTAAACCACACTTCTGAATAATACAGGAGCAAATAAAAAATCAGAAGGACATTTTATAACTTTAAATACTTCATTAAAAAGGAAGAAATGTCTAAAACCAACGACCTAAACTTCCACCATAAGAAGCTAGAAAAAGAATATATTACACACAAAGTAATTAAAAGAAGGGCAAAGTAAAGATAGGAACAGAAATTAATAAAATAGAAAATGAACAAACAAAGAAAATCAATGAAACCAAAAGCTGGTTCTTTAAAAATGTCAAAATTGATAAGCTTCTAGTTAGACTGATCAAAACGAAGAAAGAGGGGATACTGAGAGAGCTCAGAGGTTGAGCACTTGCATCCCAATCATGAGGTCTGGGGCTTGATTCCCGGCCCCAGCCAGTGCAAACCCATATGCTGTACTGTGGTGAAACTGGTAACCGCTGGAATAGCATGGTGGCTAAGGTTCTCGCCTCCCATGCGGGAGGCCCCCAGTTCAGCTCCCGCCTTGTGCAGCCCCACACCCACCTGTGTGGAATGAAACCATGTCACAACTAATGATGTGCAACTATGGACACTGCTCTGAGCCCTTCCCCCTTCTCTCTCTCTCTCTCTCACCTTCTAAATAAAAATAAAATCTTTTTAGAAAATTAATAGGAGAGCGTAGCAAGTTTGCAAGATACAAAAATCAATTATGTCTATATACAAGTAATGAACAATGAGAAATTGAAAATTTAAAAATACCATTTACAATAGCATCTAAATACATTGAATAGGAATAGATTTAACAAAATATATTTAAGATTTATTCACCAAAGACTTCAAAACATTGCATAAAGAAATTAAAGAAGACCTAAATAAATGGATACGCCATACTCATGAATTGGAAGTTTCCATATTGTTAAGATACTGATTCTCCTCAAATTTATCTATATATTCAATGGAATTCAAATAAAAATCCTGCCTTTTTTTTTTAAGATTTATTTTATTGTTTGAGAGAAGGGCCGGGAAATGAACCCCAGACCTCACAATTGCTAGACAAGAGCTCAACCACTGAGCTATCCCAGTATCCTACTACCAATCTTTTTATAAAACTGACAAGGTGTTTTCTAAACTTTACATGGAAATGCAAAGAAACTAGAATAGCCTAAACAATTTTGGAGAAGAATGTTGAAAGATTTACATTATCTGATTTTAAGACTTAGTAAACCACATGGAGACGGCTCTGGCCCCTTCCCCCTTCTCTCTCTCACTTTTTTTCTCTCAAACAATAGAATATGTCTTTAAAAAAAAAAAAAGGACTAACTGCTAAGAATTGACAAGGATGTGAAACAATTAGATTCTGAAATCTCATTATTGGGATTAAAAAATGGTGCAGCTGCTTTGGGGAACAATTTTGCAGATTCAAAGTTAAGCATATACTTACCATGTAATCCAGAAATTCCACTCTTAAGTATTTACCAAAAAGATGAAAAGATATGAAAACTTGTGCACGAATGCACGTAGCAACTTGGTTCCTAGTAGCCCCAAATTGGACACATGAAAGTCTATCAGTAGAGAAATGGATAGACAAATCATGGTATATCTATAGGATGAAATATCATTCATCAATAAAAACTATACATGCAACACAGACAAATCTCAGAAACATTATGATGAGTAATAAAATCTAGACATACTGTATGATTCCGTTCACGTGAAATTATAAAACGAGCAAAAGTAATCTACAATGACAGAAAGCAAGCCAGTGGTTGCCTGAGGCTAGAGGTGAAGGTAGGCATTGACTGAAAAGATGAACAAAGGAACCTTTTGAAGGGATAGAAAAGTTCTATATTATAGAACTTTTGGTTGGCAAACTACACCCCCATGAGCCAAATCTGGCCCTTGATCTATTTTTGTACAGTCTTTGAGCTAAGAATGTCTTTTGTATTTTTCTCAAATGAATGAAAAAACTCAGAACACACATATGAACATTATATGGAATTCAAATTTCCGTGTCCATCAATAAACTGTTAACGGAATACAGTTTATTCTGCATTCCAATACAACCATGCTTATTCATTGATGGACTGTCTGTGGCTACTATCATGCTACAACAGCAGAGCTGGGTCGTTTCAAGAGAGACCATATGGCCTACAAACCTAAATTATTTACTATCTGACCCTTTACGGAAACAATTTTCTGACCTCCGGGCTAAGCCGTAAAATGCCATGCCGTTTCCACCTTGCCTAGTAGAATACTCTCTTTGAGCTCTGAGCCATGTAAGAAGTCCAACCACCTTGAAGCTACCAGGCTGTGGGTACCCAAGCCGCAAGGAGTACCAAGTGTAGACACTCTGGTAGACAATCCCAGATGAGACTAAACTCCAAAGAGGTCCATCTCAGGCATCAGACATCTGAATGAAATGCCTCCAGGTGATTCTCCACCCCTCCTCCGCCCGGCTGTTCGATCATTCCCAGACGACGTTTCAGTTTCCTAGAAGAGGGCCACAGACATCACAGAGCAGAGAGATAAGCCAACCCCACTGTGTCCTTTGTGAATTCCTTTGTAAATTATAATAAAATACTAGCTATTTTATGCCACTAACTTTGGGGTGGTTTGTTATAGCACAATACAGAGCCAAAATAGGTAATACCTACAGTAACAGGAAAAAGATGGATAGTCATGAAGCTGGTTTTAAAGCAAACACTCACACAGATGCTCCCTCACATAAAAAATAAAATAAAAAACAACCAGTAAATCTTTTCATAGGTTTTCCCCATTCAGGTTATTACCTCTAAGAGAATGAATTTTCCACCAAATTTCAGCACATAACATCAGAAATATTCAAAGCTCAAGAGGGCTGCTCCTGTGAGTCATCGTGATGCAGTCTGGGTAGAACTAGCAAAGACTGCCTTTTATTTTTATGAAAAGAGATGTGTTTATTTCAGAAAGGCAGGATTGGGATATAATTTGAAAATTGATGCTCGTCACCATATTAACAGAATAAAGGAGAAAATTATGAGTATCTCAAAATGCATTAAAAGCACTTCGTATGACAACCATTCATGATAAAAAAAATTCTTAGAAAGCTGCAAATAGAAATGGGCTTCTATAAAGTGGCACCTACTAAAACCCTATAGCAGTAATACACAATGAAAAGATATTGAAGGCTTTGAAACTGAAAGAAGACAAGGATATCCACTTCTCACTGTTTAATCACCATTGTAATGCAGCCAGCATAAGAAGGCAAAAAACTGTAAATGAGGATTCATAACATCTGGCAAGGAAGAAATAAAGCCGTCGCTATTTGTTAGCAGCATGACTGCACATGTGGAAGATCAGCAAGGTGCAGCATACAATGTCAAAACACAAAATTGGTTGCAGTGTTACATGCCATCAAAAAAATGATCAGAAAATGAAATTAAGACAAATCATTTATATTAGCATCAAAAATACTAAATAGAGAAAATAAATCTACCATAATTGTGCAAGAATTCTACAGAAAAATCTATAAAATACTATTAATATTATTCATAGAAATGCATGGAAACCTAGATTGGAAAACTTAAGATTGCAAGATTACAATTTATCACAAATCAGCTAAACTTAAGCATCTGCATATTGTGTTTATAAAGGCAGGTTGGTGAGCTTATTCCTTTTCCTAATATCTATTTTAATATTTAATGCCACCAGTGTCATTATTGAGAATATTATGATGCTTTCAAGTTGAAATGATTAAAATGACATTTGGAATAATGACTGATATGTGGTGCACAAATAGCTCTGGACACCTTTTTTCTTTTTTAATTATATTTTATTGTTAAATTTAATGGGGTGACATTGGTTGGTAACAATTAGGTAGTTTCCAGCAGTACAAGTCCACATCACATCACCCATGCATCGCGTTATGTGCCCACCACCCAGAATCAGGTCCCCCTCCACCACCATACATCTGGTGCCCACTCCCACCTCCCCTCACAACTCTCCCCCCCTTCTCCCCCTTCTCCAGGTAACCACCAAACTGTTGCTTTTTTCTTTTTTAAAAGTATAAAAATTATAAACTACTCTAATGGAAAGTCTTCAGAGTCATTCTTCTGGGAGACTCAGGGTTGAGGCCAGAAACACAGGGTCAGCAGGTCCTGGGAGGTGGTGATTTATGAGACTTGGAAACTCACCACCTACCTACTCGTAGAACGATACAAAACTCCTGCCCCCAGTGAAATGAAAGGGAAGTTGCAGTACTCTGAAACTCAGTAATCATTTTCTTCCTAGTTGTTCAAAACTAAAGGTGCCTGTTAAAATAGATCTATATCAAAATGCTGGATAGCTCAGTGGTTGAGTGCTTGCCTCGCAATGGTGGGATCCGGGGTTTGATTCCCAGCACTGGGCCTGCAAACCCCATATGCTAAACTGGGGAGCAATTGATAACCAATGAGCAGAGATGGCTCAGTGGCAAAGGTTGTCACCTCCCACATGGGGTGGCCTCCGGTTCAGTTCCCACCCCACCCCGCCCCACATCCACCTGTGTGGAATGAAACCATGTAACAACTGATGATGTGCTATGGAGAATGCTCTAGGCTCTCCCACCTTCTCTCAAATAATAGAAACATAAATCTTTTTTTAAAAAAGAGGGAAACCCGGATGGTTCAGCGGGTAAAGTGCTTGCTTTGCAGCCATGGGGACCTAGGATGAAATCCCAGCCCCAGCCCATGCGGACCCATATGCTGAACTGGGGTGTGCTTCCCATGCGGGAGACCCCCTAGTTCGGTTCTTGCTCCCTAGTTTGGCCCCTGGCACAAGGGGGCATGCCTCCCATGCAGGAGGGCCCCAGCCCAGTTCCTGCCCTGCGTGGACCCCGCCCACCTGTGTGGAACAAAATTGATGACATATAATGATGGAGACTGCTCTGTGCCCTCCCCCTTCTCTCTGTCTCTCTCTGTCTCTGTCAAAAACAATAAAATGAATCTTAAAAAAGGAAAAAATAGGTCTTTATATTCTGGTAGGGAGAATTTGCCAAGGTTGTCTGATTTTGAATAAATATTGCTTAAGCATTTAGGGCACAACTCCAAATGTATCGAGTTTGCTTCTCCTCCTTGCTAAAGTTGCATCAGGCCTTTTTCAAGCAATCTGAATGCCAATTTTCCAGCAGTCTCGATCACACACAAAGCAGTGCTTAAGGGTTTTATAATCAGAATGCAAAGGTACCATCCGCTCCATGGGGGAGCCCCTATAGTGCTGAAGGTTAGCCTAGCCAAAGCCTTGGCAGGAGCCCCTTCCATTGTAATGATAGGTCAGCCTCCTAGGGAAGAGCCTTCCTCTTTTTTTTTACGATTTTTTTTTTTTTTTTTTTTTTTTTTTTTTTT
>PVKE010029642.1:0-20112 GCA_004027555.1 Craseonycteris thonglongyai | reverse complement strand
GGTGGGAGTGGGCACTAGATATAAGGTGATGGAAGGGGAACTGATACTGAGTGATGGGCACATAATACGATGCATGAATGATGTGAGGTGGACTTGTACATCTGTAAACTGTCTAATTGTTACCAACCAATGTAACCTCATCAAATTTAACAATAAATTTAAAAAAAAAAGCCATTCCACGACTCACTCACTGTTTTCAGGATTCGGCTGCAGTCCTAAAATCCTGCTCTAGTACCTATATCCTAGGGCAGTTCCCATCTGTAAGGCAGGGTGAGCAGAAGTCTTGCAGCCCAATCACAGTCTAGGATTTCTGACCCTCTGTCTCCCAGGCGGCTTAGCAATCAATGAGGATCTGAAGGAAATTGACTAAAGGCATTTACAATTTCCTAATTAAGTCTCTTAATAATAGAAGGGTTTACATACATAGCTTAAAAAGAGGAAGGGGTAATTGGAGACTATTCAAAGATAAACTAGGTTGTTTTGATTAAGAGTCAGCTATAACCAAAAGTTATACTCTGGACAGAAGCTTTGGAAAATACTGATGCTCTGAATTTAAAAGAGAAAAACAATGAACGACCTGAGTCTAAGATCATTACTCTCCGTGAAATACATGCATGAAAATTTTAGCTGTGTATAAAGATTATTTACAAGCCACATTTGTGAATCAATAATTTATTAGGAAGAATTAGAAAAGATACTTGCCTAGCGGGCTTGGAATTTAAAGTTAAAAGCAAAATGGAAGCTTTTAAAAACCCAGAGAGGTTGGAGTATCTGTATTCATTATGGGTAGGGAATAGAGGTGCTAGTTCTACTTCCTACTTTTGTTTCAGTCGAAAAGCTAAATGCTCAGTAGCAGTGCAAGTGCGATTATAAGTCCACCTGTCTAATAAAACCATGGAGAGTCACTGAACACTACGGGTACAGCGTCTTCAAAAATGGAATTTGAAGACAATAGAAAACTAGGACAAGTATTGATAATAGGACAATAACAACTCATCCTGGTGCTGCTGTCCCGGGGTTTCCCCATCTTGGCAAAGCAGGGAAGTGGCCCCAGAGCAGGAATCGAGGCGAGGCAATTCTGGGAGTAGAACTCACAGCCATGAAAGAGCATTGTGAGACCTTAGGTATGCATGATTCTTTCCCTTTCAAAAATGAAAATAGATAAAATGGAAAAGTTTTCCTTATTAATAACCTCTACTGATCCTCTCAGTAGCATTATAAGACAGTGAGGATGTCAATTACATAGCAGATGAGGGACAAAAATCTCCACAAACTTGTCCAAAGTTCCAAGATCTAATAAACAGACGTGTTAGGACTAAAACTGATGTCCTCCCGCCGGAAGTCAAAGAAATCTGCTCTCCCAACCTGCATCTGAAGCTCACGAACAACTGGATCACTTGCCTTCTCCTTTCAAACGGTCCACAGAATTCCACCATTATTTAAAACACATGTATTATAACTGTGGTTAAAGCAAGAGAAAGGAAACTTAAAAGCCACTCTGCATCTGTTGTAGTTACACATGGTCACCAAGGAGACAGAAACACCCACAGGTCCTGCTTCTGCTACCGGTAGTTGAGTATTGGTACTTCATGTCCCTGATGGCCATATTTGATTTTTTTAAGGGGCAGAAAATAAACAAAAACTCTCTATGGTGTTTCCTCTGTTTGTAGAAACTGTGACCTTTGCCTCTTATCAGTCTGTTTCAAAGCTGAAGTCTGGAGACAGGATGTTTCAGGGATGTTCAAAATACAGCTTGAGATTTGTAGAGCTGCAAACTTTCCTCAGCTTTTCAAGGTCCACTCCATTTGATAAAACGTAACTGGTAAACAAAGAGGCTGCACGTTCTCTGCAAAGCGTCCATTAGGTTATCTTGCTTTATACCAAACTCGAGTTTGTTTGCACAAAGAATTAATGAGAAGGGGTTACTGAAGGACTTCAGTCTCTGCTTTCCTTCCACTCGGACCAACTGTTTGCAATACCAACACTAATGAATGCAAATAAAAGCCATCGACATTCTACTGTAGAACTTGCTTTCAAGGAGTCTGGCTTCACTGTTAAAACAGAAAAAGATGTTTCTTTCATGAAAGTCCTCTCTGGGGCTTGGTATTTCAGCAGTTGAAATTTCTATTTGTGTATATGTGGCCACACTGCCCTAACAAGTGCTGAGCTGGAGCTCCGAATCCTTGAGCAGTGTTTCAGACTTGCTACTTAAACCGTGGCCTTGTAATCTTATAGCTTTCACAATGAACGTATTGCTGATATTTAAATTAGTTGAAATTAACCTAACACATTTCTATGTCTAGGAACATTTCAAGTTCAAGAAAAGCCTCAATGTCTAACATTTCAAAAATGTACTTCAAGAATTAACTGTTGGGGGGAAGCCGGGATGGCTCAGTGGGTTAAGCGCTCACTTTGCAGCCCCGGGGACCGAGGATCGAATCCCGGCCCCGGCCCGTGTGGACCCATGTGCTGAACTGGGGTTTACTTCCCATGCGGGAGGCCCATCTTTCAGGAGACGACCTAAAACCTCACTTGAGGACGAGCCACTCTGGGCCATCCCCAAAGAAGACAGATTTCCCCCTGCCCTAATTCGTCCTGATAGATGTCTCTCGTGTGGACTGCTCACCTTCCAGAGGACACACACATGACCTCTCTTGTTCCTCTGTAACTTACAAAATAAGAGAGCAGCGAAGTTTACTAATATTTACTACACAAATACAAACTGTTTCCAGCATTAACTTTAAGGGCAAACGGATTAGGGATTACATGATAGTAAATTTTGAGATTACATTACTTGGACTAAAAAAATATTTGTAATAATTTGTACTGAAATGAGTTGACATGAAGATCCTAAGCACCGACAAGAGACTGGTTGTTGCGGGATAAAGTCCTTAGAAGTGATGGAGAATTTGAAGATGAGTTATATGTTTTGCTCTTACAAAAAAAACCTGTTTCACATTTCTGGAACTTTTCTATGATTAAAAATGCCTGTTTAACAGTATTTAAAAACATACACACACCCTTAATATGTCCCGCTGTAGTAGAGGCATTTTTAATAAGAAATGAGAAATGATTGTTTTGGAAAATAATTCCTGCTATCAAGACAGAATTTTGAAAACAGATGTTTGGCAAGGTTTTCATCATTGTGCAACTTTGTTACTTGAAAACAACTTAAGTGTGTCAATTATTAAACACTCATCAGCATACTTTGAAAATTAAATGTCATATATTTTATGGAAATACATAGTATTTGTTCATTTGTGTTAATGCTATGTGTAGAATTTTTGCATCTATGCTTACAAATAGGATCAGCCTACATACATTCTCTCTCTCTCTTTCTCTTGCTCTCTTCCTCCCTCCCTCTTTCTTTCCTTCTCTCTCTCTCTCTCTCTCTCTCTCTCTCTCTCTCTCTCTCTCTCTCTCTCTCTCTCTCGTGAATGGAGAAACTTCTCAATTCCTCAATTTTTGAAAATGTGCCCAAAACGGATATTAACATTCCTTTGACTGTTAAGTAAAACCTGTGTACTTAAAAATTGTCTGGTTTTTTGCCCACTTTGTGTATAGGCTCTTGACTAATTACTGACTAATATAATCACTAATATAGTCACTAATAGGTATTAGTGACTAATGATTTTAGATTAACTTCTTTTTATTTCTTCTCCTGCCAACTTTGGTAACATAGATTTTCTAGAAAATTGACTAGTCACCCAAGTATTGATATAAAAGCTGCTTGTAGGACACACCATTCATTTCTAATGTGTCTGTTCTGCCTACAGTCATGTTTCTTCTTAATTTATAGAATTTTTATTGCCTTTTTAAAAAATCAATTTTGCTGGAAAAACTTTTCCTCAGGAAGCAGACTTGAAGTTTATGTTTGTTTGCTTTATATTTAATTAATTTTTGTTCAATCTTATTTATTTCCTGAGTTTACTTTGCTTTCCTCTTTCTAACTTTAGGTGTGGCACTCATAGAACTTTAAGTTTCAATGTGTCTTCTACACTATTATATAAATTTAAGATAAAACTTCCTACAAATCATTTAAACTGCCTTCCACAAGTTTTGACATGTAGTGTTTCATTGCTCTTTAATTCTAAATTTTATTTTGAGTTCTTCACATTGTCATGGTTGAAAGCTCAGTATCTGAAGTCAGATTGTCTCAGCTTTAAATCTGAGCTTCATTACTCATATGATTGGTACTTTAGTTTTCTTGTCAACAAAATTATTAGAACAGCGGAAGAACCTACCCCTATAGGGTTTTATGATGTGTGCGTAATGACCTGCGCTAAACCCCCTACTGAAATTGTGCGTTTCCACCATCATTATTATTAAATCCACGAAATATTTTGGAGAGTGTTGTTTTAAAATTCACAATCTGAGTTACATTCATATATTTAAAACACATTGTTATGCAAATGTATTGCCTATAATCAGACAATACATTGATCCATTGATATTTGTTGCTGGTTGCTATTGATTTTGTGGCCTGGTATACAGTCAACTTTTGTACAAGTTTCATGAATGTGTGAAAAATAATCTCTGTATTCTGTAATTGTTGCATGACGGATTTTGTATACATACATTAGATCAAATGTGTTAACTGTGTTATTCAATTTTTATGTATGTTATAAAATTTACATGCTTGATACCAATACTTCACAGTCATAATAAAATCTCCTATGTGGATTTATTCACGTCTTTTTGAAATTATTTCAATTTTGCCTCATGTGTTAAACATACGCTGTCAGTTTCACACTGGTTCAAAATGCTACATATTCTTGGGAGATTTATCATTACGCAATGATCCTCTAGCTTTAGGAAAATATTTTTTATTTCAAGTCTATTTGGTGTGATATTAGTATAGTATTTGTCTAGCATATATTTCCCATTTTCCAATTAAACTAGGTTAAGTGTAGACATTCACCAGATTAGGCCATTTTTTTTTAACATTTAAAATAAAACTTTTTTGCCAAAATTAAAAAAAAACAACAAAAAAAACCATCATTAAAACCAGTTTCTGAAAATTGTCCAAATAATTTTTTAACATGACTCAAGGTTTTTTTTTGTTTTTGTATTTTTCACATTTCTTTACATCGATAGTTGTATTTGGCAAATAAATTTAAAATACTACATTTTCATTTAAGGTTTATACTTTATATTTACATAACAGAGTGACCTGAATTGATCCCCACAAGCTTCTCAGTCCCATGCTGGGCCATACTCAGTGTCCAGCATTTCCTCCTAATTACCATTTAAGTGTCCCTACCAGAATATGGCACCAGCAGCTTCCCAACCAGGTCAACAGAACTCAGCAATGACACTGAACTCCACCATCTCACCCAAATTTGGGCGGGTGTTTACCCTGCAACCTCTGCTCTCTGGTGGGTTCAAGAAGAGTCGTCTGTTTTAAGATTTCATTGTTGTAAGAACAGGAGCAACCACTTCCAAACTCTTTATACACTAGAACTGAAATTGGAAGTCCTATGTTTAATTTTTTATTCAATTGCTAATTCTTCCCATCACTGACACAGCTCGTATCCATTATCTCTGTGCCAGTCTCACAGGGTTTTAATATGCCATGGAGTGACAGCACATATAAGTCCTTTTCTCTTAATGTGGAACAAAATTGGACACAGAAGTCAAGCCTTGGAGATTTTTCTTAAAAAAAAAAGCAAAAGCTATGTGTAGGAAGCAGGGGTGATCATGAACGGAGCACTTGCCCTACGAGCCAAAGAAAGAGGACCATTGTCTCTTTAAAAAGTGTTTTCTAACTGAGCTTAAGATACTCACTTAGACGGATTGATGAGAGTGGATGCGGAAGCAAGGGCAGGGGTTGGATTTCCTCAAGCATACGCCTCGTGCCCTTCTGCGTCGCCCTCGCTGCCTTCATTCAGAGCTAAGGGTGTGTCTCACGAATGCTTAAGGCACGTTCCCGTAAGACCACATTGTGTGCCAAGCGGTCATCAGCCCCTGCAAAGTAGTGGTGTCTGCAAACACGCTATCACTCTGCAATAGCAAAGGCTATTCATCTTGTTGACATTTAAAATGCACGAGAACGTTTATGGCCAAACTCATATATATTTCTCCCCATGAATAGGTGGCGTTAATTATCAATGCTGCTCCAGGGAAGGACATGTTTATAACATTGTGAGTAAGCTTACCAGACATCCCGTTTTAAACAGGACAGAAATCAACAGTACTGTCCCATGTCAGACAGTAGTCTTGTCAGCCTCGTCTCACTGGGCTAAATTCAAGGTGTCAACCTAATTATGAAGCAGGTTTTCCTTTTAAGTTAAGGATGTTTACACTTGGTAGGAAATTCTTGTGTCGGTTATTTTGGCCTGGTCTCTGGTGATGTCTTTCTGCAACTATCAACATCTTTCTCTCTGAGATAAATTTGAAAAATATTTGAAGGGAAGCTGGGATGGCTCAGCAGGTTAAGCACTCTCACTTCGCAGCCCCGGAGCCCGAGGATCGATTCCCGGGCCCGGCCCAGGTAGACCCATGTGCTGAAGTGGGCTGTGCCCCCAGCTCAGTTCTTGCCGGGGCCTATGTAGGAGGCTCCCGGCCCAGTTCCTGCCCTGCGCAGCCCTGTGCCCACCTGTGGAGTGAAACTATATGGAAAACTAATGTCAACTATGGAGACTGCTCTGGGCCCTCCCCTTTCTCTCTGTCTCTCTCTGTCTGTCTGTCTCTCTCTCTGTCAAAAAAAAACAAAAAACAATAAAAATAAATATTTAAAAAATTTTGATATTGCAGTCTATACAATACTGGTAGGAAGTTGTTTCTGTTTTTAATAGTGTAAAATATTACAGTTTATATATTACTTGAGTAGAAATGACTATCTAAGACTGCATTTGGAAAACAAATGTGATATGTAGTAAATGAAAAAGAATATGACTTATAATAGATACTATTACCTCATATAAGATACAATAGCCAAGGAACTATTAGCTGGCACGCCAACAAAGACATTCAAATATTAATATTATTAATAATAAAGTGATATTTTTAGCCCTGTACTGAGATGAAAAACCTTTGACTCTTATTTTCACAACAGTTCTTCATCAAATATTTTTGTGAGATACAGAGAAGCCCTATAACGGCCTTACATAATGAATTGGTCCCTAGGATTCTTTCCAGCTTAAAAGGCTATGGTCCTATAGTTACAGGCCAGATGAGTAAAGAATCCACTGTAGAATGACCTACTGTAACATTCTCAGTCCATAGAGTAGGATCAATCACTGAAATGCCAACGTTCAGGGCCAGAGCTTGGAATGTGTAAAATAAAAAGGAAATATAGAAGGATTACTTTGCTTCATTGGAATCAGCCCAGTAGCAAGTGGACCTGAGAGGTTAGAACTGGCTAAGAGCATGAATGTTTCCATCATACATTTCAGGGTTCTTGGTCCAATGCTTCCACTTACTAATGATATGCCCCCCGACCATATTTCTTAACTCTCTGAGCCTCATCAGAGAAAACCTCTTCATTTCCTCATCTCTAAATTAGATTTAACAGTATTTCCCATGTGGGTAGTGATGAGGATTATATGAAGTAATAAGTTTTTTTAAAAATCAGTATAAAGTTCAGCATGAAGTAAATTTTCAATAGCTATCATAGTAGCTCATCTCCTTTTTCCTTTCATTCCTTTGAAGCCAACTAGTAAAAATATTTTCAACTTACTGGTTAAAAGTTGGTATACAATTCCCCTTGGGCTGCGTTTACTTGAAAATGCTCAGATACATAACTATTTTGTTTAGTATTTCAGGGCACACAATCATAGATATGGTCCCAAGTGCATGATTACGGTTTAATAAAGGGAAATGGTACAGACAGACATCCCATCTATAAAAATAGAGATACAATGGTTACACAAGTGATGAGTATTCAGAATTACGCTGGTGTGGAGGTCGCTGGATGCTAGAAGAATCGCCCTGGAAGAAGTGGGCCACACGCTGTAATTCCAAGGAGAGAAGGGAAGCAACGAAGCACAGCTGTTATCCAGAGCAAGCAATTGGTTGGCAGAGGCTCCTCAAGGCCAAGTGGGACGTGGCTCTGCATGCGGGCAAACACCCAGCCAAGCAGGTGCTCAAGAGTCTCACTGCACTTAACCCCAATGATTATCCAGAACGCTCCAGCAGTGAATACCTGAATCCCCCCTGAGCCAGAAGTTATCCACACTACAGGCTTTCTTACTTCCTTCACTTCTCCAAAATGTGCCTGTTCCATATTCGAATGCCAAGACGTCCTCATCTCTGTTTTTAAAGTAGACTAAGCTCATCTGACGTAACATTTACTAACATGAGATGATGTGCTTACAAAGTACCAAATCCTCTCCAAAAGAGTCGTAAAAATTTCACCAAGTTTCCTAGAGCTATCCCAGAATTCACAGAATAAACACACTGTGTAAACAAAAAGTAAAAGATGAAACTGACTGTGAAGTATAAAACCATAGCTTGAACGTGATCTGATGTTTTTATTGCAAAGTATATCTATTTATATACAAAATTGTGTTTTTCTCTGAGGAATTGAATTGTAATTAAATTTAACTTTCTCTTTTTCCTTACCTGTATTTTCTAATTTCAGTCAAGCAACATTTAGTACTTATACGGCAAAAAGTTCAAAATTGGTAATAATAGAAAATTAAAGTGCAAAATAGACAATTTCTCCTTCCCTCTCTTTTACAGTTTAAAATATACAACACAGAAAAACCTGGATTTAGCACATTAGAATTAAAACAACAATAAGCACTAAACTAATATAAGTAAATTTTAATTGTGTTATACCTACTGCAGTATAAATATATATATGGCATATCATGAAAAAAATCACCAGATTTAGAGGAAAGGTAAGTATGTTCATGTCTGACTCTCTGCTAAGTTTATGGGTAATCTTGGGCCAGTCACAATTACAGTTATCATATTAATAAGATAATGTGGAAGGAGTAGGTGATTTCTGAAAGCCCTTGCAGATTTAAATATTCTATCAACAACTGAGAAATCCTCTTAATTTGGATTCTAGCCTTGACTTCCTTCAGTCATAGCCAGTCCCACACCAGTTTCAGCAAGGTCCCCGGGGCGGAGACTATGTCTTGCATAAATATTTACTTTTTAAATAAGCCTTCTTCACATCATAAAAGCCCAGCATAAAATATTTGGTAATAAATCATTCTTCTTGCTATATTCATATATTCATGACCTCAGGAAACCTGTCCCAAGATATTTGCAAAAATGTGATCGACTTGTCTGTGCAAATGCTAATGTCTAGCCCAGTCTACGATCCAGTTCTAGTATAAAAATTAGTTGTAGCAAAGGCACGGCTATTCCCCGTCAATGCCCAGCATGAGAGAACGTGTTCCCCCAAAGCCACTGAACATGAATGCTCTCATGCTCTGCTCAAGAGCTGGGACACCTCCCATCAGGCCTCTGTGTGAGCCCCCTTTCCAGCATAGCCTTCCCTTTGTGCTTTAGAGGTGCACAGAATTGTTGGGATAATTTCATCAGCTTCACAGGAAGCCAGAGGGAGCATATCTGTCAGCATGTTTCACACGAGACACAGTGTGAGGAGGCAGCAAGCAGAGCAACCCCAAGTCAGAAACCCAGCAGGTGCGCAGCATGAACACCAGAGGAGAGAAAGCCCAATGGCAGACGACCACTCAGCGGACCAGGGACAGGGCAAAGCCGAAGTGACAGGGCAGAGTGCAAGCGGAAGAGCCAGCCCTGCACGAAGCTCATGCAACGTGAACTTCTTGTTGGTCCTCTACCATTTGCATTCACTTATTTAACTTTGGAGTGGTAAATAGAAATATATTTATGACATATGACACATATACAGTTTCATAAAATAAATAAAAAATTTCAACATTTAGTGTGGTGATTTTTTCACAGTACATACAAATATTAAATCCTTACATTGTACCCCTGAACATAATATAATGGCATATACCAGTTACAACTCAATTAAAGAAAAACTTTTCATTTTCTAGCTACCCATGTAGTTCTTAATGCATTGCAAACTATTTAGTACTACTAAATACACTTATTTAACCAGCATTATATTTACTTCTGAAAATAAGGATCAGGAAAGAGATCAACTATTAAAATTAATGTAGTAAATTATTTTAAGTAGGAAAGTATACCCACAGAAGAAAAACGTCTGTGAAGGCAATTGCCAATGTTTTCTGGGACCTTTAGTATAAAGATTGTGTGTTCAGCTCCTGGGTCCCTTTAATACTTCACACTCTATCATAATGGACTTTGGTTTGGAGACCTTCTGTGTTCTTACCATAATCACTTATGTGAGTCAAATTAGCAGTGTCCAAAAAAACCTATTTTGTTTAATTCTTAGCTATGTATAGAGACATCAAATCTTGTACATGCGTATAAATCTTTTTCTTTTAAGTGTATACTATCATTTATAAACTCAAGTAAATGTTTATAATTGTGACTGTGCAAAAAATGCACAATGACATCTCTAATAAAAGCCTCTTTTTGAGAAACAAGCTATGGCAGTTGCATTATGTTGCATAGGTATGTACCTATTATATGGTATATGTGAGAATATAAAATGTCATGAAGTAAAACAGGCCCTGAGTTACAACTGTAAAATATATTTCAACTAAGATGCATGGATTGGAAGAACACCACAGATCCATGAAAGTCTAGGTAAGATGCTGTCTCTTCCATGCACATCCCAATTCACCCCTTGGAAGTGATTTTTCCTTCTGTAAGCTTCCTCAAAATTTGATTTTCAGGGGAAGCCGGGATGGCTCAGTGAGTCAAGTGCTTGCTTTGTAGCCCCAGGGTTGGAGGATCAAGTCCCGGCCCCAGCCCTTGCGGACCCATATGCTGAACTGGGGTGAGCTTCCCATGTGGGAGGCCCCCAGTCCAGTTCCCACCACACACCGCCCCCGCCCACCTGTGTGGAACTAAATGATGTTGAAGATTAATGACATACAACTATGGAGACTACTCTGGGCCCTCTCCCTTCTGTCTCTCTCTGTCTCTGTCTTTCTCTCTCAAAACAATAAAAAAAAATTGATTTTCATGTCTAGTCACCATGTTCTAACTATTGTGCTATATGGTACAGGATTTATTTTGAACAATTTGGTTTGCAGCCAGATTATACACTCCTCGAAGGACCAGGATGCAACTTCACAAGATTTGTAATGTCCACTCACACACACACACATCGTTCACCATGTGGTAATCACTTAAGAAATGTTTGCTGGATGAACCCACACCTTCTTTTCCCCTCAACAGCTCTGGGATCACAGAAGCAATAGCTTTTACAGCTTTCATTTACTCTGACTTTCTCCCCAAACGGAACGTCCTAGGATCTCAAAATCGCCTGCAGAGCTCCAAACCAAGCTGGTGCCAAGTGCACAAGTTCTCCCCGGGCCATCTGGAGAGGGGCGGCTCTCCCTGTCCCCGAAGAAGTCTCAGGCATCTCCGTACATGACTTGTGACAAGAGCACATTTTATCACCCAAAAGAGACATTCCGTGACTGTGAAACCCCTGGAAGACAGCACCGGGCAATCCACGAGCGGTGACGAGAAGTGTGCAGGGGAGAAGTGACAGAACGGGGGCCGGGCAGCGTTCACAGCTCGGCCAGACGTCCGTGGGCACAGAAGAAAGCCCACCGGCCGGGGGCCAGGGCCACCTGATGGAAGGGCTGTCCTTCGGTATCAGTGGGTCCGGGCTGTTGTACGTTCTCTCTGCAGACTGACGAGGTGAACCTCAACGTGCTCTGATGTTCCTACAAGCGGTTAAGCCCTAGGATGACGAGTCAAACGTAGGTCAAGCCTCTCGGAAACCATTCAAACCTAAACTGTATTTTGAGAACCTTTTAATCATCAGAGTCTCTGAGTCTGACTCTCATAACAATAATAGTCATGAGAACTCTTATTCTTTTACGTCACAGATACTGGTGAGGACCTGCCGTCCTATGCAATGAGGATACCGCAGAGAACAAAACTGGCTCGTGAGCCTTACCTTCTGGCTGAGGGACGAGATTTCACACGCACACTACGGGTGTCTGATGGCCGTGAGGACCTCGGGGCAAAGGACTACGAAGATTGGTGGTGGGAGGTGCCAGCGCCCAAAGGCATTTCCGCACAGAACCACTGAGTATTTATTAGGGAGCACACATTTTACACGCATTCTCTCCTTTCCTCCAAACAACAATCCTCTGAGACATTATTATTATTATATCTTCATGCCTACCGTACAGGTGGAAGACAACGGACACAGAGACGTCAACTAAATGTCCCGAGGTTACGGACAGAACGAGGACTGAGTCCAGCCTGTGCCCTAACCACTACGCAGTACAGAGGACAGCGTAGTGCCAGTCCTGCAGGATCTCGGAAACCGAAACAGGCCCGCGTATTCTGTGCACTTGGAACCTTCTTTTCCTCCCCGGGTTGATCACATCAAAACTATTGAAAGGGTGTCAAAATTTTTAGGAGTTGTCATGCTGGCACGTGATGTTGACTTACATCAGTGCATCTTGGGTAATAAGTTTCCAAAGCAGCATGTCACAACCAAAATTAAAATACTGAAAGTGAATGACAGAAAAATCAGTCCCAAGGCCCCGCGCTGGTAGATGGGTGAAACGCTGTAAACGGAGAAATCCAGATCATCTCCACACACCGAGCCTGCTCAGGAAGGTACAATGATCATGTTTCAGTGGGACATCACATCAGAGGCTGTGACAGAATCACATTTCACCGGACACACAGGGGTGCATAGAGGAGGGGCTCAGGGCAGGGACTCTGAGCCCAAGTAGCTATGGCTTCAAACTGGCTCTCTTGCGAGCTCCATCTTCTTAGCAAGCCTACCAACTTCTGCGCACCCATTCCCTTATCTTTAAAGAACAATAATAATATCAACTTATATGGTTTGGTGAGGATTAAGAGTTCAAGACTGTTGCAGTCTTCACACAATGCCGGCACACAGGAAATCTACAATGAATGTCATCTACTGCTATTATCATGAATAAACAAACATGCCTTGAGCAGAAGGGATTTGCACACCCAGAAGAGCAAGAGGTCTGACACCTGACACAATACTTACGGTTAGATCTCAAAGGACCCCCTCTAACCCACGAACGTTGGAAGAAAGCCACTACTGTCCCTCCCCACGTTGCTCCCTCACGGCTGTGTTTGGACACTAATGGTTAACAGTAGCAGCATTCCCAAACCCAAAAGAGGGCAGTGACACAACTTGACATGTTTCTGTACATTTAAACAAATAACTCAGCTAATGAGTATCTTACAAGAATAAAGACGACTCCACTGGTGTGTAAAAATATTCATATAGACTCAGCCCCTTAATGATCTGAGCATTTCCTCTCTGTGTCTGGACAACTTGAAGGCACTTCCCAGCAAGTAAACTCACAACATTAAAGCAATGTTCATTCCCAATTTACACCAGATTTCAACTCATCATATCAACAGCCCATCCAGCCAGAAAAAAAGGGGGGCTTTCTCACACATGGTTTCCATGGTGTTGCTGTGTTTCTGCCCTACACAGACAGATGCGGATGAAGCAATGCATGCTGATGCCATTAGGAGGCTGTGACATGGGCAGAAGTTTCCCTACACACTCATGCAATCACACACATTGTGAACATCCTGTTTATTTGGCTCATCCTCTGATGATTGGCTGTGGTGTATCAGCACATTACTGACAGCTGGGAATGTCTCCAGGAGAACATGCCTTTCCTATGACAAACATCCACCGAGCAACGGGAACACATGTCTGCCCACGGAGTCCACACAAAGCAGCGCAGTGTCTAACAAGTGCAGAGCAGGTTGGGTGTTTGGGTTTCGTTGGGACGCCACCGAGGGGGCCCCAGTGGTCCTCTGAGGCAGTATGAGATACTACATTCTCGGACCCCTGTTTCCGAACTGCTCAGGGCAAGGTCAGGATGGCAAAGATCCCACTTCCACAATATCAGATGTTACGGTCATTCCTTTTAGCTAATGTGTAAGACTAAAGGAATGCCTTCAAACCTCATCTAGGCCCTGTGGAATCTGTTGAAAATGCATGACAGCTGTGGGCTTTGGCGAGGCTGTCTGTGAATGCATGAGATTTGGAAACAAGTCAAAGCTAGAAATAACTGTACAACTCATAACCCTGCACTGTTGCGCGCGCTCGCTCTCTCTCTTTCTCCCTCCCCCCCCCCTCTCTACCCATCACTCATTTCACACACACTGTCGCTGGGCCACAGTCTCATCCTCATGACTTCCATGCATTCTCATGGCCAAGACCTATGGGTATCACCCTCCACAAACAAACACAGATGTGGAAAGAAGAAAGAAGCAGGGGTGGGGGTCAGAGCAGCAGAAGGGTTTTAATAAGGCACAAGGACAGGAAATTGAGAAAGAGCCTGTGGCCTGTTTGGTTGTTTTTTTTTAGTGTCCAACTGGGAGTTGAGAAGCAGCAGCAAACTCACACACTTGTGTAAAAGCCCATGTGCAGTTAGAATCATCACTGAGTGTTCTGATAATGTATAAAGGCATTCATTTTCTTAAACCCGCATGGTTCTTCAAGCCTGTCACTATTCGCACTTAGCGCCTGCAGTTTCCGTCGCGTGCCGTGCTCTGCCCCTCCCACAGCGAGCCTGTGTACACAATGCTTTGGAGAAGAGTAGATGAGCAGGAAAAGAAGCTGAGAGAAATGGGGTCCACTCTTAAACCAAATGACTAATATCCAAATACTTTATTGGTCCTGACCTCAGAATTCCTACTCTTGACATTTTGATTTAATATGGGCTGACCACACAAATCCTTTGAAACGGGACAGTACCGTTTTCTGTCCTGTATAAAAAGGTACGTGTGGTCAGCCCAACTTAGAATCATTTCAAGATGCAAAGTTGTGCTGCAGCCTGATTCCTAAGTAACGTGCCTTCCCGGGAAACCCTGCTTCTTCTCCTGCGACTTCTGCTACAACTACATATATTTGAAATACGACCTCTTGGCACAATCACATTGTTCCGACAGTTTTTCTTTCTACTTAATTCCAGGTTTGACACATATGGCGGTTGTGTGTCTGTCTTTACCAACACAGACTCCTAGGCCACACATTATCATTACAAACGGTTGGCCAAGATAACTCCCCAAGATGAAGATTTAAAAGTAAAGAATTATTCCTACAGCTACTATTATCTCATCGATATCCTACAATGAAACAAAAACACATACAATATACGTAATTTTTTTTTTTTTTTCATTTAAAGTGAGGGCATGGAAAACAATGTAAAGGAGGGAAAACTTTCCCAGTGAGAATTTGCTGGATTCCGTCAAGGACCTCGTCAGCCAGCTGGATCTAGTCAGCAGAGAGAAAATTACTCTGACCATCCACGCACTGAAACACATCACACCTAACTCAACGAGTCGATTCCCAAAGAAACTCACGGGGCGGGGATACGTACTGGCTTGGGGCACTTACTCTTCCATTAAGATCCACTCGAACAAGCTGCATGATTTGGACTCTAGGCCACAGTGGATGAGACCAGCACATTGAGGAAAGGCAGGGTGTGGGTAAGGAGACTCACTGGCAGCAGCCAGGCGTGCAGCGGGGGAAAGAGTGATGGGGAAGCGATGAACGTGCAGGCGTGTAGGATGGAGGTCCCGCACACCACAACACAGCACAGGACAAGGTGGGTGTACAGTACACAGCGCTGACCGCGAGTCATTCAGGAAAAGGTACGGTCTACATAAGAATTCACGACGTCCATGATACATTTAAGGCATAGTCATGCCCAAACAACATCACGTTAGAGGTTTTGGTACTGCCGGGGAGCTGATTTCCTTTAAGTCTAAAATAAATAGATGTAGAATACCACAGTGTCCCCAAATGACAGCTTTCTTTTATTACTCTATTTAAACACAAAAGACTGACAAATAAGACTTTGGGATGGGGGGACACTGTTTATCTCACTGCACCCATCCACATGGTAACTTCCAAAACAGGCACACTTCATAGTACAAGTGCACGTGTGGTGTAAATATCCCAATAATAAGCGTCTGTGGACACAAATTGGTCCCCATTCCCTTCTTGTCTCATCTTAGATGCCTATCTGCAAAGTTAGCTGCTGAAAGATCCCGACACTCACTTTTCCAAGCTCCTTGCAGCCAGGAGTGACCAGAGTTCAGCCACTGAGACCAACGAGGAAATGCAACAGAGACCTCCTTTACCAGGGAGCTAATGAAGCTTATATTCACAACAAACCCAACCAAGGCCCTGTGCCCAATTCTGTATTCTGAACATCATTTTGTTTTCCTGAAAGAGGATCCCCAATATTGTATGAGTTTAGGTCCCCATTAAACCTGAAATAAAGTAAGCCCCCCCCCCCGACAATGAGACAGTGTCACAGTTTTCTTCTTCACCTCCTGCCTTCCTGCTTCAGAACCTGCCATGAGGATATGATTATTAGAACAACAGCAGCCGTCCCTCTATCAGGGGCTGGAATGCTGAAAGAATCCTAGACGTTCTGCCCCCTTGACATCATTGCGCTCTGAACCAGCCCTGGAGCCGTCTCCTTCCAGATTTCTTGTTAGCGGAGAAAAATATACAAGAAGGGGTTATTTAGATTTTCTCTGTCATCTGGCAAAACTTGCCCTGACTGATGCAGCACATGGCCTAGGCTGCACCAACGACAGCCTTGTCGTATATTTTTGGACTCGAGATCCGGTCTTGTCAGTGTTCCTTTGTGGGCTGAAATCACAAGCTCTAAAATCCGGAAGCACTTGGCTACCTGAATTCTTGCCACATGGACGAAACCACCCTCCAGAAAGAGAGGAGAATGAACTTGACCGGTGGAGCGGAGCGTCGCTCAGAGATGGAGAAAGAGGCCTGGCGCTCTGGGTCCTGAGTCTCTATGTTATAAGCGGTAGTGACCTTTCTCCAATCACGGCTGTCCAATTATATCATTCTTCCATTAAAATCCTCTGTTTTGTTTCAACCAATTCATGTGGGATCTCTCTCTCACTAATAAGTTAAATAGACTAATTAGTAAAGCTTCCTTTCCTTCTCCCAGATGTTACCGTTCCCTGGGTCATTTTCTTCTCTTATTTCTCTTTACCTTCTGCCAAGGAGCTGGAATCCAATCCCACGGCTTTGAATGCCCTTGGTGATTACGAACAAGCCTTGCCGTCAGACGCACCCGGGCTTGCTTCCTGTTCTGTTCTTCACCAGCGAAGAAGTGCTGGCAAGCAACCTTCTCGAAGCCTGAGGTATGTTGCTTCAAAGAGAATTGTCATGGAAATACCAATCTCGTGTGGCTCTAAGAAGTAAATACACGGGTATGTATGGAGCACTTAGCAGGATGCTTGGCACGTAGTGAACGCTTATGATATACACTATCATCTCGCGGGCAAATAGTAGCATTATAATTTCTGAACCACAAACTGTCTTGCATGCTAATCCTACATCTCTTATTTCCTTCTGAGACTTTCCATTGATATATACCAATTTCACCTTAAACTAACCTAGTCTCACTTTTCTTCTTTCCATCTCTTTTCTCACACCCCACACCACGGGTAACATTCACAATTCAGTTTGTGACACTAATATTCTTTCGGTCACCCAGACTCAAACCTCGGTTAGTTATTGGTTTTGTTAAACAACCTGTCACGGGTGTATATAATTTATTCCTAAACTAAAGCAAGCATTTAAAAAACCACAAGGATTATGAATTATTTGTTTGTTTGTTTTTCTTAGTTGAGCTATTCAATATCTTTTAAAGTACATCTGAAACCCTATAATCTTGAACCTACTGTGCTAGGCACAAGTTGGTGGTTTAAAAAACAAACAAGGTATCTTTCATGAGTTAAAAAGAACTTGTTTTCTCTACAAAGAGATAAGACAATATGGGCCTGAGAGTAAAGGGGAAGGTGGGTGGGAAAGCAGGGGTGGGGGAGGGGGAGGGAGGGGGCATCAAATATATGGTGATGGAAGGAGAGCTGATTCTGGGTAGTGAGCACACAAGGCAGTACATAGACGATGTCATGGAGAATTGTACACCTGGAACCTATGTCATTGTTACCAGCCAATGTCACCCCAGTAAATTCAATAATAAAAAAGAAACAAATACTATAAACTTACAAATAAATTATCTAAAAATGACAAACACACACACACACACACACACACACACGGGAAAACTATACTGCATTTACCACACTTTCCCAAGCATTAGGGAAAAAATGCAAAGTGTTCGGGGCTTTCAGCACTATAGACCACACCTCACCTAGGTACGCTTTACTTTATAAAGCGTTCCTAGCACACTTGGCTTAGAAGGATGCCCCCTTTGGGCCCCACACTTTCGAGAGCTCTGCACCCTATAAACATGCAAAGCAAATGCACAGAGGAACACACAGGCGCCCCCATCACCTGGGGTCAGCAGGCAGAGCTGAGCCAGCCCCACCGGTCATTTTAAACGCTGGCTCTCAGCTCCATCCTCTTTCAGCTCCCAAAGAGTCATGTCTTCAAACCTCTGGCTGTTTACCTCCAACACAAAAGACGACTGCACCTGCACGGCATGGAGCGGCACGAAGTCAGCGGCTCCTGGCGACAGAGACGATGCAGGGAAAGGCCTGGGCCGTGAGTAAGAGAACGTGCAAATGAGCCAGCCTGCCTGTCCTCCTCCTCCGCGCAGAGGCAGTCGGTCCCTGCACAACGAGGTACCTTTCCCAGCTGTGGCTCAGCGCCTGTCCTTCTCCACATGTTCCAGCCGTGGCGTCTGGACATCTCACATCTTCTGTGAGTCGCCGTATTTGCAGTAGGTGCCCATGGACGCTGAGCAGGGGTTCGCAATACCAAGCAGCTCAACTTTCCCTTAAGTTTACATGTAACATACATGACTTGTGAGGATGATTTGCGTACTGCTTTAAAAGATGGTAAAACCAATATCCTATGGGTAACATTTGATTCAAAGAATTCAAAATGCTTCAAATATTTTCTGTGATGATGATATTTCACACTGATGGTCACTGCAGATCAAATACTGCTTGAAGAATGTCATGATAGTGTCAACAGAATTCTCTGTATTGAGAATTAAAAAACAAAAGTCTCAGAACTATGGTGACTCATGAAATGAAGTGCATTTCTGCCAATATAACACAAATGTATTAAACAAAACCTGATATGATGACATTACTGATTTTGTTGAAACAAAGACAAAAATATTTTAAGAAATAAATATACAATAATTTATTAGTTATGTTTATATTTTACTACTTCTCCAAACAATGCCAGTTGCTCTACAGAGACTAACCAGATAGGTACGGTAACAGTCAATTTAGTAATCTTGGACATTATGCCAACTTTCACATATAGCAACACCACAGTCTTGTTTGCTTTTCAATTTTGATTGGCTATCCAGGTTTTTAGTTAGATTCATATCTTTTAAATATTTAGACACAGGGTATATGGATTTCATTTCTGCTTCTGTCCTAAGCCTTGCAAAGGTAAACAGCAAGCCTACTTTTGAAGGCACTTTATGGGTTAAGGGCAATCTGAGTTTAGCTTTGAAATATAGATGCCAGTTGAAGAAATACCAAAGTTTGGATTGAGCAAACATGTAAGGAGGCACAACCAAAGATGAGCAAATGTGCAAAGCTGGGGATGCTAGAATACAAGGTCCATGAGACCACAATGTGTGTCTGTTTTGTGTATTGATGTGTCTTGGAGCCAAGAACAGTGCCTGGGGGAAGCCGGGATGGCTCAGTGGGTTAAGCGCTCACTTTGCAGAGCTGGGGACTGAGGATCGAATCCCGGCCCCGGTCTGTGCGGACCCATATGCTGAACTGGGAGCTCCCCCAGTTCAGTTCTCTCTCTGTCTCTGTATCTCTCTCTCTCTGTCTGTCAAAATAAATAAATAAATAAAATATATATATATTTTTTTTATTTTATTTATTTATTTTTTTTTTAATTTATTGTTAAATTTGATGAGGTTACATTGGTTGGTAACAATTAGACAGTTTACAGATGTACAAGTCCACCTCACATCATTCATGCATCGTATTATGTGCCCATCACTCAGTATCAGTTCCCCTTCCATCACCTTATATCTAGTGCCCACTCCCACCTCCCCCCACAACTGTCCC
>PVKE010029641.1:0-20111 GCA_004027555.1 Craseonycteris thonglongyai | reverse complement strand
TTCCAGCACCATATTTTTGATTCCCCCTCCCTACTCCCCCCTCACCTATCTCTACCACCCACCTCCCCCGTTACCCTCAATTAACCACTATCCTATTGACTGTGTCCATGAGTCTTTGTTTCTTTGTTCCTTTCAGCTTTATATTCCACCTATGAGTGAGGTCATATGTTTCTTGATTCTTTCATTTTGACTTATTTTGCTTAATAAGATGTTTTCAAGGTTCATCCATGTTGTCACAAATTGCTGTATTTCATCTTTTCTTATCACTGAGTAGTATTCCATTCTATAAATGTACCATAACTTCTTTATTCAGTCATCTATCAGAGGACACTTTGGTTGATTCCATGACTTGGCCATCGTGAAGAGTGCTGCGATGAACACTGGGGTACATAAATCTTTGTAGAGTAAGGTTTTCAGGCTTTGTGGGTAGATACCCAGGAGAAGGATTGCTGGATCATACGGCAATTCCATTTCTAGTATTTTGAGGAATCTCCACACTGCCTTCCATAGTGGTTGTACCAATTTACGTTCCCACCAGCAGTGTATGAGGGTTCCATTTTGTCCACAGCCTCTCCAGCACTTGCTATCCCTTGTCTTATTGATTACAGCTATTCTAACAGGTCTGAGGTGGTATCTCATTGTGGTTTTAATTTGCATTTCCTTAATTGCAAATGGTGTTGAGCATTTTTTCATGTATCTGTTGGCTGTTTGTATGTCTTCTGGAAAGAAGTGCCTGTTTAGTTCTCCTGCCCATTTTTTAATTGTATCCTTTGTTTTTTTTTTGTTGAGTTGTATGAGTTCTTTATATATTTTAGATATTAGCCCCTTATCAGAGGCTTTGTTTGCAAATATTTTCTCCCATTCAGTTGCTTTCCTTTTTACTTTGTTGACGGTGTCCTTTGCTGTGTAGAAGCTTTTTAATTTGATATAGTCCCATTCATTTATTTTTGCTTTTACTTCCCATGCCTTTGGGGTCAAGTTCATAAAGTACTCTCTGAGCCCAAGGTCTATAAATTTAGTGTCAATGCCTTCTTCTATGCACTTCACAGTTTTGGATCTTTTGTGGAGGTCCTTAATCCACTTTTAGTTAATTTTGGTATATATGGTGACAGTTCACAATCCAGATTCATTCTTTTGCATATGGTTGTCCAATTTTTCCAGCACCATTTACTGAAGAGGCTTTCTTTTCCTCATTGTATATTTTTTGCTCCTTGATAAAAGATTATCTGTCCATATATTTGTGGGTTTATTTCTGGGTTTTTGATTCTGTTCCATTGGTCTGTATCTCTGTTTCTCTGCCAGTACCATTGTGTTTTGATGATTGATGCTTCGTAGTATAGACTGAAGTCAGGGAGCGTGATGCCTCCAGCCTTATTTTTTTTTCAGAGGATTGCCTTGGCAATTCGGGTTCTATGTGAATCTGATAATCTTTTTATCTATTTCTTTTTTTTTATTGTTAAATATAATGGGGTGGCATTGGTTGGTAACAGTTAGATAGTTTCCAGATGTACAAGTTCCCATCACATCATTCTTGCATTGCACCATGTGCCCACCACCCAGAATCAGCTTCCCTTCCATCACCATACATCTGGTGCCCACTCATACCTCCCCCTACTACTTTTCCTCCCCACTCTTCCCCCTCTCCAGGTAACCAACAAACCATTGAATGTGTCCATAATGTTGGTGCCCTCTCCAACCTCCCCTCCATCTCTCCTTCCCCCCTCCTCCCCTTCTCTCAGGCAAACACCAAGCTATTGAGTGTGACCATAGGTCTCTGTGTCTCTATTACTTTCAGTTTTATATTCCACCTATAAGTGAGGTCACGTGTTTCCTGGTTCTTTCAGTCTGACTTATTTTGCTTAATAAGATGGTCTCTAGGTCCATCCATGTTGCCAGAAATGACTGTATTTCATCATTTCTTATCGCTGAGTAGAATTCCATTGTGTAAATGTACCACATCTTCTTTATCCAGTCATCTATCGAAGGGCATTTTGGTTGTTTCCATGTTCTGGCCACTGAGAACAGTGTTGCTTGAACATGCGGGTACAAACATCCTTAAAAATTAATGTTTTCAAGTTTTTTTGGGTAGACGCCCAGTAGAGGGATGGCTGGGTCATATGGTAATTCCATTTGTAATTTTTTGAGGAATCTCCATACAGCCTTCCATAGTGGTTGTACCAGTTTACATTCCCACAAGCAGTGTATGAGGGTTCCCTTTTCTCCACAGCCTCTCCAGCACTTGTTATCATTGTCTCGTTGATTATAGCCATTCTAACAGGTGTAAGATGGTATCTCATTGTGGTTTTTATTTGCATCTCCCTAATTGCTAGTGAAGTGGAGCATTTTTCATATATCTGTTGGTCATATGTATGTCTTCATGAGAGAAGTGTCTATTAAGGTCATCTGCCCATTATTTAATTGGATTGCTTGTTTTTTTCTTGTTGAGTTGTACAAGTTCTTTGTATATTTTTGATATTAGCCCCTTATCAGAGGCATTGTTTGCAAATATTTTTTCCCAGTTGGTTGGTTGCCTCTTAGCTTTGTTGATGGTGCCCTTTGCAGTGCAGAAACTTTTTAGCTTGATAAAGTCCCATTCATTTATTTGTGCTTTTACTTCCCTTGCCATTGAAGTCAGATTCGTAAAGTCCTCCCTGAATCCCAGGTCCATAAGTTTAGTGCCAATGTTTTCTTCTATGCAATTGATTGTTTCCTTTCTTATTTGGAGGTCTTTAATCCATATTGAGTTAATTTTGGTATATGGTGAGAGATCACAGTTCACCTTCAGCCTTTTGCATGTGGATTTCCAATTTTCCCAGCACCATTTACTGAAGAGGCTTTCTTTTCCCCACTGTATATTTTTAGCTCCTTTATAAAAAATAATCTGTCCAAAATTTTGTGGGTTTATTTCTGGGTTTTCAATTCTATTCCATTGGTCGGTGTGCCTGTTTTTCTGCCAGTACCAAGCTGTTTTGATTACTGAGGCTTTGTAGTACAGATAAAAGTCAGGCAGTGAGATGCCCCCAGCTTTATTCTTTTTTCTTAGGATAGCTTTTGCGATTCATGGTCTTTTGTGGTTCCATACAAATTTGATGACTTTCTTTTGTCTATTTCTTGAAAGAATGACTGTGGAATTTTGATGGGAATGGTATTGAATCTATATATTGCTTTAGGGAGTATGGATATTTTAACTATGTTGATTCTTCCAATCCATGAACATGGAATATCTTTCCATTTTTTTGTGTCCTCTTTAATTTCTTTTAACAGTGTCTTATAATTTTCCATGTATAAATCCTTCACGTTCTTTGTTATATTTATTCTTAGGTATTTCATTTTTTTGTTTGCTATGGCAAAGGGAATAGGTCTTCTCATCTGTCTTTCTGAAGTTTCATTCTTGGCATACAAAAATGCAGTTGACTTTGGGACATTGATCTTGTATCCTGCGACTTTACTGTATTTGTCTATTATTTGTAATAGATTTCTGATAGAGTCTTTGGAGTTTTCTATATACAGGATCATGTCATCTGCAAAGAGTGACAGTTTAACTTCTTCTCTCCCGATTCTAATACCTTTTATTCCTTTCTCTTGTCTGATTGCTCTGGCTAGAACTTCTAGTACTATGTTGAACAGCAGTGGTGACAGGGGGCATCCCTGTCTTGTTCCTGATTGTAGGAATATAGGTTTCAGCTTTTTCCCATTCAGTATAATATTTGCTGAGGGTTTATCATATATGGCCTTCCTTATGTTGAGATATTTTCCTTCAATTCCCATTTTGTTCAGTGTTTTTATCATAAATGGGTGTTGTATCTTGTTGAATGCTTTTTCTGCATCAATTGAGATAATCATGTGGTTTTTATCCTTTGTTTGGTTTATGTGCTGGATTACAGAGATTGATTTGCATATGCTGAACCATCCTTGTGGCCCTGGGATGAATCCCACTTGGTCATGGTGAATAATCTTTTTAATGAATTGTTGTATTCTGTTAGCTAAAATTTTATTTAAGATTTTTGCATTAGTGTTCATCAATGAGATTGGCCTATAGTTTTCTTTTTTGGTATTGTCTTTCCCGGGTTTTGGTATTAGGGTGATATTAATTTCATAGAAAGAGTTGGGTAGAACTGCCTCCTCTTGAATATTCTGGAGTAGTTTGAGGAGGATAGACATTAGTTCTTCTTTGAAAGATTGGTAGAACTCATTGCTAAAGCCATCTGGTCCAGGTCTTTTGCCTTTGGGCAATTTTTGGATAATTGTTTCAAGCCCTGTTTTGTTGATTGGTCTGTTTAGGTTAACCAAATCTTCTTGGTTCAGTTTAGGTAAACTGTATGTTTCTAGAAATGTGTCCATTTCCTCTAGGTTGTCAAATTTGTTCGCATAGAGTCTTTCATAATAATCTCTTATGATTGTTTGTATTTCTGCAGCATCAGTTGTAATCTCTCCCCTATCATTCCATATTCTGGAAATAAGAGATTTTTCTCTTTGCCCTTTGGTGAGCCTAGCCAATGGTTTATCAATTTTATTGAGTTTTTCAAAGAATCAGCTCTTTGTGGCATTAATTTTATCTATTGTTTTTCTATTCTGAATTTCATTAATTTCTGCTTTGACTTTTGTTAATTATTTTCTTCAGCTGGCTTTGGGGACCTCTGTTCTTCTTTTTCTAGCTCTATAAGATGAGATGTGAGGGTGTTTACTTGTAGTTGTTCTTGTTTCTTGAGATAGGCCTATAATGATACAAATTTTCCTCTTAATACTGCTTTCGCTGTGTCCCCAAAATTTTGGTATGTCGTGTTTTCATTGTCATTTATTTCTACAATTTTTTTAATCTCTTGTTTTATTTCCTCTTTGACCCACTCACTTTTTAATAGCATGTTGTTTAATCTCCACATATATGTGGTTCTCTCTGCACTTGATCTTTTGCTATTGGTCTCTAGTTTTAACGCTTTGTGGTCTGAGAATGCACTTGGTATGATTTGGATGCCCTTAAATTTGGTGAGGTTGGATTTAAGTCCCAGGATATGGTCTATTCTTGAAAACGGTCCATGTGCACAAGAATAAAATGTATAGCCCTTTGTTGTAGGATCGAATGACCTGTAACTGTCAATTATGTCCATTTCCTGCAATGTATCATTTAAATCTGCAATTTCCTTATTTATCTTCTGCTTGGATGATCTGTCCAATGTTGTCAGGGGGGTGTTAAATCCCCTACTATAATTATGTTTTTGTCAAAATCACCTTTTACTTCTGTTAGCAGTTTCTTTATAAATTTTGGTGCTTCCTGATTGGGGGCATATGTATTTATGAGTGTGATGTTTTCTTGTTTTATTGTACCTTTTATCGAGATGCAATGACCATGTTTATGTCTTATTACTTTTTTATCCTGATGTCTTTTTCATCAGAAATCAGTATGGCCATTACAGGTTTTCTCTGTCTGCCATTTGCCTGGAGTATTGTTTTCCATCCTTTTGCCCTGAGTCTATGTCTGTCCTTGTGGCTGAGATGTGTTTCTTGCAGGCAGCATATGATTGGATTTTGTTTTTTGATCCAGTCTGCTACCCTGTGCCTCTTTATTGGTGAATTCAGGGTAATGATTGATATATGAGAATATCCTGTATCCATTTTTTCTTTCCTTTTTATTTTTTTGTTGTCCTGACTTTTCTCCATTTATTTTTATGTCTAGATTCAGGTTGAATAGCCTTCTTCAGTATTTCTTGGAGTGCCAGTTTTGAGCTGGAGAATTCCCTCAACTTTTGTATATCTGGAAAGGCCTTAATTCCTCCTTCAGATCTAAAGGTTAATGTTGCTGGATAGGTGATTCTTGGCTGGAAATTTCTCTCTTAATATTTTGAAGATTGGGGTCCACTCCCTCCTGGCTTGCAGAGTTTCTGCTGAGAAGTCTGGTGACAGCCTGATAGCTTTTTCTTTGAAAGTTATATTTTGTTTTTCCCTGGCAGCCTTGAGTATTCTTTCCTTGTCTTTGGTTTTTGCCATCTTCAGAACAATGTGCCTTGGAGAAGATCTGCTAGGGTCTAGGAAATTGGGGCTCCTGCTTTCCTCTTGGATTTGAGGCAATAATTCTTTCCATAGGCTAGGGAAATTTTCGTCCACTATTTGTTTTAGTAGACTCTGAGAAGATTTCATCTTGCTTCCTTCTAGTACCCCTATTATTCTAATATTGTTCTTTCTGACGGAGTCAGAGAGTTCTTGTAGCGCCCTTTCATTTCTCTTGATTCTCATTTCCCTCTCTTATTCCCTCTGTGACATATCCATGTTTCTATCTTCAATTTCACTCATTCTTTCCTCTAGCTGGTCAGCCCTGTTTCCCAGGCTGGTCAGTTCTTTTTTCTTCTCTCCCATGATTCCTTTCATTTCAAGGAGTTCCTTTTGGTTCTGCTCTAACTTCTCAATTTTATTGGCAAAGTACTCAATTTGCTCAGAAAACTTCTTGTTGAGGTCTTTTAACTGTGTCTGGGTACTTTGCCAGCATTGAGTGAGCTCTCTGAGTGCCTTGATTATTGCAGCTCTGAATTCTGTTTTACTTAGATTTGATTCCAAGTGTGCAAGCTCCTTTACTAAAGGAAGCCCCTGTTCTTCTGGAGGGGCTTTGGAACCTGAGGTGTGCATTGTGTGTGATGTGGTCCTTTTTCCTCTGTGCATGAGTATGTTTTCCAACTGGAGGTTTTCCTATCAGATGGGCTTCTCTGTTTTTTGAGGAGGAGATTTTGTGAGAGGGTTGTGGGAAGCAGTCAGTTCTGTGCCTTGGGGCTGTTCTTTAGGTTGCAGTTTTAGAGGTTAGAAGCAGGGTAGTGAAGGTGTGGTTCCGGGGTTGGTGGCGTGTGGGTAGGAGTTAGGGCGGGCCTGAGACACAATAGCAGATTCCTCTGTGCACAGGGAGGCTGGTGGTTCAGTGCCGGTGGGGCAAAAAGCTCGGGCTTTCTCCCCTCTAATCGCATCAGTGAGCCAGCAGCCAGGGCGGTAGCTCGGCAGGGGTGTTGGTGGGGCACGAAGCTCGGGCTTTTTCCTTCTAATCACATCTGCGAGTCTGTGAGCCAGCTGGGCTTGCCTTGGCCGAGGCTGGGCTGGCAGCTGCACTAGGCTGGCAATTCTGCAGAGTTCCTAAGATCGCTGGATTCACTCTGAGCACATCTAATGTAGCCGCAACCCTCACTCTGAGAACCCTGTTTTCAAAAGGTGTTCCCTCACAGTCAATCTCCTCTGTAAATTGGGGTGCCAAGCTGCTGTGGGCTGATTCTCTGCTCTCACCCCGCCTGCCGGGAAGTGCAGCTGCCCTTCTCCACAGTCCCTGTTCCACCTTTGGCTCTGTGATCTGATTAGGACTCTGCATGCAGCCCCTTGGGTTCAGATGTTAAATTGTCCACATTCCTGTGGGGCTTCCACGTTCCTTAAGTCTTGGCTTCCAGCCCGCCCTCGATCCAGCTCCACTTTGACCATGGTCCCCTAATCCCCCTTTGTTTTTGCCAGCCCCAGGCTGCGCTCCGCGTTCCTGTCCCCAAACTACTCCTTCCCCTTCCCTCTCCCACTCTCTCCCTTTTTCCTCTAACCTTTGGTTGTTGTTCTGCATTGTGTGGTTCTCTCAGAAGAGGTTTCTTCTCAGGTTTACCCTATGGCGTCCCCTTTGTTCATAAGTCCCTTTCCAGGCAGTTATCGGGGTTCTCCTCTCATGCTGCCATCTTTCTTTCTCCCTTTATCTATTTCTTGAAAGAATGTCTGTGGGGTTTTGATGGAAATTGAGTTAAATCTGTATATTGCTTTGGGTAATATGGCCATTTTAACTGTTGATTCTTCCAAGCCATGAACATGGAATATCCTTCCATTTCTTTGTATCTTCTTCAATTTCTTTTAATAGTGTCTTACAGTTTTCCATGTATAAGTCCTTCACATTCTTCGTTAAGTTTATTCCTAAGTATTTTATTTTTGTTTTGATCACAAACGGTATGGTTTTTCTCATTTCTTTCTTTTTTTTTAGATACATTTGTATTGTTTTTGACAGAGAGAGAGAGATACAGAGACAGAGACAGAGAGAAGGGGAGGGCCCAGAACAGTCTCCATAGTTGTACATTATTGGTTTTTCCACATAGTTTCATTCCACAGGTGGGCTGGGGCTGCACAGGGCAGGAACTGGGCCGGGATCCCGCCCCGGTGAGAACCGAACTGGGGGCACTCCCCAGTTCAGCATATGGGCCCGTATGAGCTGGGGCTGGGATTCGATCCTCAGTCCCCAAGGCTGCAAAGTGAGCACTTAACCCACTGAGCCATCCTGGCTTTCCCATCATTTCTTTTTTGGAGCTCCATTGTTTGTATATAAAAATGTAGTGGATTTTTGTACATTGATTTTGTATCCTGCAGCTTTACTGTATTCATTTATTATTTCTAACAGTTTTCTGGTGGAGTCTTGGGGTTTTCTCTATAAAGGATCATATCATCTGCAAAAAGTGATAGTTTAAGTTCTTCATTTCGAATTTGGATTACTTTTATTTCTTTTTCCTGCCTAATGGCTCTGGATAGAACTTCTAGCACTATGCTGAATAGCAGTGGTGACAGGGGACATCCCTGTCTCATTCCTGATTTTAGAAGAAAAGGTTTCAGTTTTTTCCTGTTCAGTATGACATTTGCTGAGGGTTTTCATATATGGCCTCTATTATGTTGAGGCATTTTTCTTCTATACCCGTTTTATTAAGTGTTTTGGTCATAAATGGATGTTGTATCTTGTCGAATGCTTTTTCTGCATCAATTGATATAATAATATAGTTTTTATCTTTAATTTTGTTTATGTGGTGTATCACTTTCAATGATTTGCTTATGTTGAGCATACTGGACTTCTTGATCTATGTGCTGAGTATGTGAGAGTGTTCAGTTTTTTCAAAATTTCATTGACCTGTATATTTATGATAAACATACTTTTCTTATGTATATGTCAATAAAAATTAAAAAAGGAAATCAATTTGTGCCATTCTTACCTGTCCTTTCTTTAATTGCTCTGTTTAGTGTCCTTGGTAGATGGCAACTCTTCTTTCTCCTCCATTCCACTTACATTCTATGGATAAATTTTTAGTAAAGATCATGATTTATTGACATTAAACTATTTTGAGTCCTTGACTACTTACAATGAGTTCATTTTCCACTTGATATTTTACTGCATGGATAGCCTAATGGAAAGAACAGGTATAGACATGGTGAAAAAGAAAAAAGGTAGATATCAGGAAAATAGAGCCCAGTAACCTCACAAAGTGAATGACTCTATAATTGTAGGTAGAAAAGCAGCTTTTACCTGGTTTGCAAATTTGCTTATAAAGCCTGGTTATCCCATGAAGCTTTTCATATCTGTCCTGTGTAGTTTGTTTGTTTCTTTTGTCTAGAGGCAGGACACTGATTAGAAAACCTCAAGTGATATTTTCTGGCCCTTTAATTCCAGATAATTAAGTCTATTCCGGGCACTGCATGAATGGCAAAACTGTAGCACCTTTCAAGCATGGTTAGGAGATGAGGACAATTCTTTCATAAAAGTAAGACCTCCAGCATCCTGGAGCTGTGAGTGATCTAAAGTAGGGATCACATAGAGATGAAGGTGGTGATGAAATTTGGCTGGCCTCTAGGTCAGGACATCTTGCCTTCAGTTCAGTAGTGTCTCTTTAGCTTCTACACTAGCCCCTTCCTCCTGAGTCCTCTCAAGCTGCACACGGCTACACTCACCTTTGGCTTGTTTGCAACTGTTATTTCATCCCTCCTTCTGTTGGGATCTCCTGGTATCTTACCCCTTGCACCCCTATCCCCCCATCGATCCATTTCTCACAACTGAATTCTGTTGCCAAGTCTCATTTTGAGTCATTGCTTTCAGCCAGGGCTGGCTGTCTACCCATTGGCATTTATCTAACATTATCCACATCTCCTTTCTCCAAGAGGATTCCAACCCAGGTCACCTTGGGATATTTTCTCAACAGTGATTGTATTGCTCCTTCCTCATATGTCAATAGCCCTTAGCTGACATTCAATAGGCAAAAAGGAGTAGGAGAAGGTGGAAGGAAGGGGGAAGACTCCAATAAAAGATTCTAGTCTGTCTTTAGGGTGCAATTCAAATGTTACTTTCTTATAGAAACTGTCTCCAGCTTCCCTTTCTAAAGTGACCACATATATTTCTTTTTTCTCTTTTTTTTTAAATTGTTAAATTTATTGGGGTGAAATTGGTTGGTAAAAATTACATAGGTTCCAGGTGTACAACTCTACATTATATCGTCTATGTATTGCATTGTGAGATCACCACCCAGAGTCAGGTCTGTTTGTATCACCATATGTTTGATGTCTCCTTATCCTCAGGAAACCGCTAAACTATTGACTATGTCCATGAGTTTATGTTTGTTACTTTCAGTCTTATATTACACCTATAAGGAAAGGAGTATGGTTTTTGATTTTTTCAGTCTGCATTAATTTCACTTAAGATGATGATCTCAAGATCCATTTATGTTGTTGCAAATGGCAATATTTCATCTTTTCTTTTTGCTAAGTAATATTCCATTATGTAAATGTACCACAATCTTTATCCATTCATCTGTTAAAGGACACTTTAGTTGTTTCCATAACTTGGCCACTGTGAACAATGCTGTGATGAACATTGGGGTGCATATATCTTTGTGAGTTAAGGTTTTCAAGTTTTTTGGGTAGGTACTCATTCTATTCTTAATTTTTTGAGGAATCTCCATACTATCTTCCATAGTGGTTGTACCTATTTACATTGCCACCAGCAGTGTATGAGGGTTCCTTTTTCTCCACAGCCTCTTCAGCACTCATTATTTCTTCTCTTTTGATTATAGTCATTCTAACAGGTGTGAATTGGTATATTATTTGTGGTTTTAATTTGCATTTCCCTAATAGCTAGAGAAGTTGAGCATTTTTTCATATATCTGTTGGCTCTTTGTATGTCTTTATGGAAGAAGTGTCTGTTCAGGTCCTCTGACTATTTTGCAATGAAATTGTATGTCTTTTTATTGTTGAATTGTGTGAGTTCTTTATATATTTTAGATATTAGCCCTTATCAGAGGCACTCTTTGCAAATATTTGCCTCTTTGCTTTGTTGATGGTTTCTTTTGCTGTGAGAAGCTTTTTAGTTTGATATAGTCCTATTCATCTATTTTTGCTTTTACTTCTCTTGCCTTTGAGGTTAAGTTCATAATGTCCTCTCTGAACCCAAGATCTGTAAGTTTAGTCTTTGTGTTTCTTCTATGCAGTTTATTGTTTTGAGTCTTATGTGGAGGTCTTAGATTGATTTTGAGTTAATTTTGGTATATGGTGACAGTTCCAGTCCAGATTAATTCTTTTGCATGTGGCTTTCTGATTTTCTAAGCACCATTTACCAAAGAGGCTTTTCGCACTCCTTTGTCAACAATTATCTGTCCATATATTTGTGCAATTATTTCTGAATTTTTTTATTCTGTTTCATTGGTCTGTATATCTATTTTTCTGCCAATACCAACCTGTTTTGATTATTGATCCTTTGTAGTATAAACTAAAGTCAGGGAGTGTGATGCTTCCAGCCTTATTCTTTTTCATAGGATTGCTTTTGGTGATTTGGGGCCTTTTGTGGTTTCATACGAATCTGATGATTTAAAAAAAATCTCTTTCTTGAAAGAATGACAGGGCTTTTAATGGGAATTGCATTAAATCTGTATTTTGATTTGAGTTATATGGCCATTTTAACTATCCTGAGTTTTCCTATCCAGGAACAAGGAAATATCTTTCTATTTCGTTGTATCTTTTTCCATTTCTTTTAATAGTGTGTTATAGTTTTCTGTGTATAAGTTCTTCACATTCTTTGTTAGGTCTATTCCTAAGTATTTTATTCTTTTGGTTGTGATCATGAAAGATATTGTTTTTCTTATTTCTTTTTCTGAAGTGTCGTTATCGGTACATAAAAATGCAATGAATTTTTTACATTGATTTTGTATCCTACAACTTTACTATATTCAATTATTATTTCCAATAGTGTTCAGGTAGAAATTAGGGTTTTCTATACAAAGTATCATGCCATCTGCAAAAGTGACACTTTAATTTCTTTACTTCCAATTTGGATGCCTTTTATTTCTTTTTCTTGACTAATGGCTCTGGCTAGAACTTCCAGCACTATATTAAATAGCAGTGATGACAGGGGACATCCCTGTTTTGTTCTTGATTTTAGAAGAAAAGGTTTCAGTTTTTCTTCAATCAGTATGATATTCAATGAAGTTTTGCCATATATGGCCTATATTATGTTGAAGTTCTTTTCTTCTATACCCATTTTATTACGTGTTTTGATCACAGATGGATGTTGTATTTTGTTTAATGCTTTTGCTGCATCAATTTTATGATTATGTTTTGTTTTCTTTTATTTTGCTTATGTGGTATATCACATTGATTGGTTGTGTATGTTGAACCATCTTTGTGCCCCTGGGATGAATCCCACTTGATGGTGATACATAATCTTTTTAATGCATTGTTGTATTTTATTTGCTAGTATTTTGATAGGGTTTTTGCATCTTTCTTCAGATATATTGGTCTATTGTTTTCTTTTCTTGTGTTGTTCTTACCAGGTTTTGGCATGAGGGTAATGTTGGCTTCATAGTGTGAGTTGGGAAGTATTGCCTCTTCTTTAATTTTTTGGAAGAGTTTGAGAAGGATAGATGTTAAGTCCTCTTTGAATACCTGATAAAAATCCTTAGTGAGACCATCTGGTCATGTACTTCTGTTTTTTGGGAGTTTTTGGATGATTGCTTCTCCTATTTCCTTACTGTTGAATGATTTGTTTAGATTTTTCAGTTTTTCTTGGCTCAATCTAGGTAGATTATATGTTTCTAGAAATTTGTCCAGTTCTTCTAGGTTGCTAAATTTGGTGGCATATAGACAGCCCTTAGTAGCATTCTTGTATGATCCTTTCTATTTCTGTGGTATCAGTTGTAATTTCTCCTCATTCATTTCTTATTTGGAGTATTTGTGTCTTTTCTCTTTTTCCCTTGGTGAGCCCAGCCAGGGGTTTGTCAATTTTATTAATTATTTCAATGAATAAGCTCTTTGTTTCATTATTTTTTTTGTGTGTTGTTTTTCTGTTTTCCATTTTATTTAGTCCTGCTCTAATTTTTATTATTTCCTTCCTTCTGCTGACATTTTCTTTTTGATCATTGTTCTTGTTTTTCTAGTTCTTTCAGATGTGATGTTAAGTTGTTTACTTGTGATTTTTCTTGTTTCTTGAGATAGGCCTATAGTGATATAATTTGCCCTCTTAATGCTGCTTTCACTGCATCTCAATAATTTTGATATGTTGTGTTCTCATCATCATTAGTTTCAGTGTATCTTTAAGCTCTTATTTCTTCTTTGATCTAGTAATTTTTAAATAACATGTTTAATCTCCATGTATATGTGGCTTTTTCTGCATTGATTTTTAAAAAAGAGATTTATTTTTATTATTTTTGACAAAGACAGAGAGAAGGGGGAGGGCCCAGAGCAGTCTTCATAGTTGAACGTCATTAGTTCTCCACATAGTTTACTTCTACAGGTGTGTGCAGGGCTGTGCAGGGCCCGACCTGACCAGGGGCCTCCCACTTGGGAAGCAGGCCCCAGTGAGAACCAAAGTGGGGGCACCTTTCAGTTCAGCATATGGGGCTGCACGGGCTGGGGCCAGGATTCAATTCTTGGAAACCGAGGCTGTAAGACAAGTGCTCAAGCCACTGAACCATCCTGGATCTCCTTTTTCTGCATTCTTTTTGCAGTTGATCTCCAATTTTAAAGCTTTGCGGTATGATTTCAATCTTCTTAAATTTGCTGAGGCTAGCTTTGTGTCACAGTGTGTGGTCTATCCTTGAGAAGGTTCCATATACACCAGAAAAGAATGTATAGTCATGTGTTATAGGTTGAAATGTTCTGTAAATATCAATTATGTCCAATTGTCACAAAGTATCATTTAAAGCTGACATTTATTTATTTATTTTCTGTTTGGAAGATCTGTCCATGGCTGTCAAGGGGATGTTTAGGTCCCCTACTATTAATGTGTGTTTGTCAATTTATACTTCTAGTTCCCTTAGTAGTTGTTTTATAAATGTTGGTGCTTCCTGGTTGGGGGACATATATATTAATGTGTATGTGCTCTTGTTCTATTGTCCCCTTTATCATTATAAAATGTCCAACTTTGTCTATTATTATCTTTTTGATCCTGAAGTTTGCTTCATCAGATACAAGTATGGCTACATTTGTTTTTCTCTGGATGCCATGTGCTTGCTGTATTGTGTTATACCCTTTCACTTTGATTTTGTTTTTGTTATTTATTTATTTATTTATTTATTTTATTTTTATTGGTTTTGACAGAGAGAGAGAGAGAGAGAGAGAGAGAGAGAGAGAGAGAGAGAGATACAGAGACAGAGAGAGAACTGAACTGGGGAACTTCCCAGTTCAGCATATGGGTCTGCAAGGACCGGGGCCGGGATTCGATCTTCGGTCCCTGGTGCTACAAAGTGAGCACTTAACCCACTGAGCCATCCCGGCTTCCCCTACCCTTTCACTTTGAGTTTGTATTTGTCCTTATGGTTGAGGTGTGTCTCTTGTAGGCAACATAAGATTGGTTTTTGTTCTTTAATCCAGTTTGCTACTTTGTGTATTTTTTCTGGAGAGTTCAGTCAATTTATATTTAGGGTGATGATTGATACATGAGGATATTCTATAGCCATTTTATTTTTGTTTTCTGGTAGCTTTTTTTTTCTGATTGCTCCTTTGCTTTTTTCTTTCTGTTATAGTTTCATGATGTTTTATGATTTTTCCTGTTTTCTCATTTTTATTTTTTTACCATGTGTCTCAGTTCTAAATTACTTTTGAGTGGTTACCATGAAGTTTATGTAAAAGAGTTTCTTATACGCAGTTGTCCCTTTTCTTAAGGATGCTTCTTATCTCCATTCTCTTTGGAAGTTTAAACCTTTACTTCCTCCCCTTTTATGCTTTTGTTTTTCCAGTTTATCCCTATTTACTCTTACTTTTTTTTTTTCAAGTCAACTAACCTCCTTCAATATTTCTTGAAATGTTGGTCTTGTACTGAAGAATTTCTTCAGCTTCTTTATGTCTCAAAATATCTTTACTCCTTCATATCTAAAGGATTACTTTGCTGGATATAGAATTCTTGGCTGATAATTTGTCTCTTCAATATTTTGAGTACTTGATTCCACTCCCTTCTGGCTTTTAGTGTTTCTGTTGAGAAGCCTGATGACAGTCTGATGACAGTCTGATGGGTTTTCCTTTATAGGTTATGGTGTTCTTTATCCTGGCTGCCTTGAGGATTCTTTCTTTATCTTTGACCATTTACACTTTCAGTATAATGTACCTTGGAGAAGGTCTGCTAGATTCAGGTAGCTAGGCTCTTTTTTTTTTTTTCTTGGATTTGAGGTTCCAGTTCTTTCCATAAATTTGGGAAGTCCTCATCTACTATTTATTTGAGCAAATTCTCCGTGTCCATCCTGTCCTCTGCTTTTTCTGGAATATCTATTATTCTTACATTACCCTTTCTAATGGAGTCAGATAGTTCTTGTAGAGATCTTTTACTTCTAACTTTCAGGTCTCTCTTTTTTTCTTTCTGTAACAGTTTTGTATTTCGGTCTTCGATTTTAGCAATACTTTCCTCCATCTGGTCAGCTTTGCTTCCTATGCTAGCTATTTCATTTTTATTTCTTTTATTGTGTTGTTTGCTTCCAGAATTTCTATTTTATTCTTTTTATTTATTTATTTGTTGGTTTTTGAATTTATTTTATTGTTTGAGAGGAGAGAAAGAGAGAGAGAGAGAGAGAGAGAGAGAGAGAAAGGACCGTGGTTTCAAACAATCTCCATAGTTGTACATTATTACTTATGACATGGTTTCATTCCACACAAGTGGATGTGGAGTTGCACAGGGCAGGAGCTAAACCATGTGTCTCCCAAATGGTAGACAAGCATCTTTTGCTGTGGAGGCATCCCAGTGGTTACCAGTTGTGCCTGTTCAGCATATGGGTTTGCATGGGCCCGGGCAGAGAATCAAACCCTAGACCTCACAGTTGTGAGACAAGTTCTCAACCACGGAACTATCCCTGCATACCCTATTTGGTTCATTTTTTAATTTCATTTTTTTGTTTTGTTTTGTTTTTGTTAAAGGATTCTTTTTGCTGGAAGATTTTTTTCTGAGAACTTCTAGATGCTTTTCTATATTTAGCTGTATTTTTTATCTCTGAATATTTTCAGAAGTCTTGTATTCTGTGTCATTTAGTTGAGATATTTCCATATATTGAAGTATTTTTTCTGGAGATTTTTCATTTTCTTTCTGAGTATCTTTGTTCCCTAAGATACTCATTGCTGTTCGAGTGTTTCTCTTCTTGGGCATAAGGGCTTTTCTCCTAGTAAATATGAAGAGGTATTTCTTTTACTTTCCAGCTGGTGTTGCTGTAGTGTCTTCTAATGTTTTCTGTTGGTTATTTGGTTTTATAACAGTGGGAAATTTCCTAGAAGGTGGGCTTCACCTTGACTCAGTCACCTTGGTTTCTGTATGCTTCCTCTTTGGGAAAATATGGTGGATGATGGTATTCATTGCCTCTGAGATCCCACTGTACTCAGAAGCTGCCATGCTCTCCTAGTTTTCCTAGATTCCTCTGCTGGCTTCAGCAGCAAGGGTGGGCGCAGGGTTTGTTGGAAAAAGCACAGTTCTGTTTGCCTCACAGGGTAATTGTGGCATCTTGGCTTTAGCAGACTGGATGCAGGCACTGGGTGGAGCAGGGGTAGGGGAGTAAGCTTTTGGAGAGGGCAGGGGAAAGCAGCCAGGTTTTGTGTCTAAAGCCACATTGTGCTCTGCCTGGGACTCTATCTTGTTCAAGGCCACACTGCACTTCAGCAGCAGTGCTCTTTTACTAAAGTCACTTTTGTCACTGGAACATGTTCCAGCCACCCACCTCACACTTGGGCAGCCCAAATTGTGTTCTAAGTGTCCATGTTGCTACCTGGCCACCGTTCATGCCATGTTATGGGAGCTTTCCACATGCTTCTGCTATAGGCATCATGCTACAGCTGTCTGTGCCCTGCTTCTGCTGTCCGCCTATTCTTCTGACTCTCCATGACCCTGTTCTGTCATCTGCCCTGTGCTCCAAACACCCATGCCTTCACTTTTGTCTGTTTTTGGCCTTCAACACACCCAGAGTCATTCTGTACCTCATCTTGTGCTCCCAGGCTCCCACCTCAGTCTCTGCTCTGCTGGTCTCTGGGTCAGACTCTGGGTTGGTCACCAAGTGGGTCTCTGGGTTGCTCTTTGTGACATGTCACCACACTGCTTCTTTCTATTCTCTCTTGCTTCTTTTTCTCTGGCCTTTACATATTTTCTTACAATGAATGGGTCTCTCAGCTGAGGCTGTGCATTGCTTAGGGGTTCTCTGGTTGGATTTTAGTTGTTCAATTTGCTGTTTTTTCCAGGAGAGATTTCAAGAGCTTCCTCTCATGCTACCATCTTGATGAAATCCTCCCCTGTTATTTTCTATCATATTACTCTCTTTATTTTTCTTTACCTACTGCAATTATCTAGTTCACTTATTTACTCATCTGTTATCTAATTCTATACTTTCACACAACTGTGATCTTTGAAAAGATCCTTATCTTTCAAGGTCAGCATGATATTCTAATGTGAATGGTACTTGGCATCGCTAATATTTTTTGAATGAAATAATGAATTATAAAAACACTCTAAAACTTGAAGAAAGCTTGAGTAACTACCACTCAGAGTATAATATGTGAAAGGTAAAATAGCCTCAACCAGTGAGATAAAATTTTAGTGATTTTGTCATGCTAAATCTAATTGGCCAAAGATTTTAGAACACTCACTTGGATTAGTTATGCTGTGAGGCTGATGTAGACTTTCTTGGTATAATAGTGGATAATTGACCTATTATAATGATGTTGCTTCTACAATCTAATTTCTGGTTTCTGCCACTGGAGAGGAATGTGGCTTTTATTTACAGAGTTGGGAAGACATGCAAGGTTAATTCTGAGTTTTGCTTTAGGAGAGACCTAGGGAGACATAGAAATGGCTCAGATCTTACATTCATATGTAACCTTAACTTAAACTCATGTTTCAGCAACAAAGAATAGTAAATGATGCATTGGCTTATGAAGATTTGTTTTGTTATTTACTTACATTATTTATAAGTTCTGTAGGGAATAGACTTTGTCTGCTCTGCTTTGTTCACAGTAACATTTCATGAATATAACAGCAAGCAATAAAATAACATTGATTCAGAAGTGAGCTCATAGATTCATAACATCAGACATAAAAGCTGTGTTATAATGATAAATACTAAATCTTTAAAATACCTTTAAAATATCATTGGCCTTTTACTGCCATAACTTATACAGTACATATTTCAGACTTTCATATTCAGTTTTGTACTTTTTATGTGTGAGTTATGTCCTGAAGTTTCTGGTACAATCTGTACAAAACAGGTATTTTGAAGGTTGGGGTGTGTGTCAGAAGAACTTGATTCAGTTTCTAAAGACCATCTTAAATTGTCCAGGAAAATCTCAAGAAGAGAGCAAATGGCAACATTTATTGGCTTTTTTTCTCCTTTGAGTATAAAGTTTAGGCAATTCATGCAAAAAAAGTAAGTGTTTAACAGAAGTCTTTTATTTTTCCTATGGTAGAAAATATGATTTTTCTATTGATATGTTTTTGAGTTTTCTCAAGATTCTGGAGTTTCTTCCTGGCCTCACATTGGTCTAATAGAATCCAAGATGGTGCTTTGCAGACAATGGGAGATGGGTATGCAGTGTTAAGGTCTGTGGAGTCAGGGATACGTGGGCTCAGGTACCAGCTCTGCTACAAAATCATGTGATTTTGAGCAAGTCACTTAATTATTTGAGCCTCAAATATCTTGTCTGTAAAATGGAGATAATAACCATAATAAACCATACAATATAGTGAGTATGAAAAAGACAATGTTTATGGAGCATAATGACTGATACACATTGAAGGTCCATAAACAATGCATTACCTTGCAAATGTGCTGATGAAGAGGAAATTAAGGGATTTGCAAATAACCTGAAATTTATGATATCAGTGAATTATATGAAATGGTCATAATTATACATCAACCTCCCCACCTTAATACTATTTGGCATACGACATGTCTGTTGGACCCTTTTCAATGAAATTTTTAAAGATCAGTCCTTTTTGTTATAAAATTTTTGTAACAAGAATGCTTGTAGCATGGATGTATGCGTTTATTTCCTTGGAAAATGCCTGAGGACAGTATGAATATATTTTAAAAACAAAATCTGTGACATAGCTGAGTCTCACGTAGATAACTTTTCAATATTTTTAAATTATTAAATTTATTGGGGTAACATTGGTGGGTAACAATTACATAGTTTCCAGGTGTACAGTTCTACATTACTTTGTCTACGCATTGTGTTATTTGCTTGTGAACCAGAATCAGCTATCTTTCCATCACCATATACTTGATGCTTCCTCCCTACTTTCCACCATCCCCAATCTCCCACCGCCCTCCCCACTTGCCCTCAGGTAACCACTAAACTATTGACTGTGTCCATGAGTTTTTGTATCTTTGTAACTTTCAGTTTTATATTCCACATATAAATAAGGTCACATGTTTCCTGATACTTTCAGTCTGACATATTTTTCTTAATAAGATGATTTCAAGGCTCATCAATGTTGTCACAAATGTCTGTATTTCATCTTTTCTTTTTTTTCTTTTAAAAAATTTTTTTTTATTTTTAACATTATTATATTTTATTGTTAAATTTAATGGGGTGACATTGGTTGGTAACTATCAGACAGTTTCCCAATGGACAACTCCACATCACATCACCCATGCATTGCATTATGTGCCCAGCTCCCAGAATCAGGTCCCCCTCCAACCCGATATATCTGGTGCCCACTCCTCCCTTCCCACACAACTCTCCCTCCCCCCGCCCCCCTCCTCCCTCTTCTCCAGGTAAACACCAAACGATTGAGTGTGTCCATAATGCTGGTGCGCTCTCGCCCCTCCCCTCCATCTCTCCCTCCCCCCTCCTCCCCTTCTTTCAGGCAATCACCAAGTTATTGGGTGTGTCCATAGGTCTCTGTGTCTTTG
>PVKE010029640.1:0-20112 GCA_004027555.1 Craseonycteris thonglongyai | reverse complement strand
TCGCTGAGTAGTATTCCATTGTGTAAATGTACCACATCTTCTGTATCCAGTCATCTATCGAAGGGCATTTTGGTTGTTTCCATGTTCTGGCCACTGTGAACAGTGCTGCGATGAACATGTGGGTACAAACATCTTTAAAGATTAAGGTTTTCAGGTTTTTTGGGTAGATGCCCAGTAGAGGGATGGCTGGGTCATATGGCAATTCCATTCGTAATTTTTTGAGGAATCTCCATACAGCCTTCCATAGTGGTTGTACCAGTTTACATTCCCACCAGCAGTGTATGAGGGTTCCGTTTTCTCCACAACCTCTCCAGTACTTGTTATCCCTTGTCTTGTTGATTGTAGCCATTCTAACAGGTGTAAGATGGTATCTCGTGGTTTTTATTTGCATCTCCCTAATTGCTAGTGAAGTGGAGCATTTTTTCATATATCTGTTGGCCATATGTATGTCTTCATGAGAGAAGTGTCTGTTAAGGTCATCTGGCCATTTTTTAATTGGATTGCTTGTTATTTTTGTTGAGCTGTACAAGTTCTTTGTATATTTTTGATATTATCAGAGGCATTGTTTGCAAATATTTTTTCCCAGTTGGTTGGTTGCCTCTTTGCTTTGTTGATGGTTTCCTTTGCAGTGCACAAGCTTTTTAGCTTGCTAAGGTCCCATTCATTTATTTGTGCTTTTTTTTCCCTTGCCATTGATGTCAGATTCATAAAGTCCTCCCTGAATCCCAGGTCTATAAGTTTAGTGCCAATGTTTTCTTCTATGCAATTGATTGTTTCCTTTCTTATTTGGAGGTCTTTAATCCATTTTCAGTTAATTTTGGTATATGGTGAGAGATCACAGTTCACATTCAGCCTTTTGCATGTGGTTTTCCAGTTTTCCCAGCACCATTTACTGAAGAGGCTTTCTCTTCCCCACTGTATATATTTTTGATCCTTTATCAAAAATAATCTGTCCATAAATTTGTGGGTTTATTTCTGGGTTTTCAATTCTGTTCCATTGGTTTGTGTGTCTGTTTTTCTGCCAGTACCAAGATGTTTTGATTACTGAGGCTTTGTAGTATAGATAAAAGTCAGGCAGTGAGATGCCCCCAGCTTTATTCTTTTTTCTTAGGATAGCTTTTGTGATTCGTGGTCTTTTGTGGTTCCATACCAATTTGATGTTTTTTTTAAATCTATTTCTTGAAATAATGACTGTGGGATTTTGATGGGAATGGCATTGAATCTGAATATTGCTTTGGGGAGTATGGCCATTTTAACTATGTTGATTCTTCCAATCCATGAACATGGAATGTCTTTTCATTTCTTTGTGTCCTCTTTAATTTCTTTTAAGAGTGTCTTATAGTTTTCAGTGTATAAGTCCTTCACATTCTTTGTTAGATTTATTCCTAGGTATTTCATTTTTTTGTTTGCAATGGCAAAGGAAATGGATCTTCTCATCTCTCTTTCTGAAGTTTCATTGTTGGCATACAAAAATGCAGTTGATTTTGGGACATGGATTTTGAAGCCTGTGACTTTACTGTATTTGTCTATTATTTGTAATAGATTTCTGATAGAGTCTTTAGAGTTTTTTATATACAGGATCATGTCATCTGCAAAGAGTGACAGTTAAACTTCTTCTCTCCTGATTTTAATACCTTTTATTCCTTTCTCTTGTCTGATTGCTCTGGCTAGAACTTCTAGTACTATGTTGAACAGCAGTGGTGACAGGGGGTATCCCTGTCTTGTTCCTGATTTTAGGAAAATAGGCTTCTGCTTTTCCCCATTCAGTATGATATTTGCTGAGGGCTTATCATATATGGCCTTTATTATGTTGAGGTACCTTCCTTCAATTACCATTTTATTCAGTGGTTTTATCATAAATGGGTGTTGTATCTTGCCGAATGCTTTTTCTGCAACAATTGAGATAATCATGTGGTTTTTTCCTTTGTTTGGTTTATGTGCTGGATTACATTGATTGATTTTTATATGTTGTGCCCCTGGGATGAATCCTACTTGGTCATGGTGAATAATCTTTTTAATGCATTGTTGTATTCTGTTAGCTAAAATTTTATTTAAGATTTTTGCACCAGTGTTCATCAGTGAGAATGACCTATAGTTTTCCTTTTTGGTATTGTCTTTCCCAGGTTTTGGTGTTAGGGTGATATTAGCTTCATAGAAAGAGCTGGGTAGTACTACCTCCTCTTGAATTTTCTGGAGTAGTTTGAGGAGGATGGGTGTTAGTTCTTTGAATGACTGGTAGAATTCATTATTGGTAAAGCCATCTGGTCCAGGCCTTTTGCCTTTGGGCAATTTTTGGATAATTGTTTCAAGTTCTGTATTGTTGATTGGTCTATTTAGGTTATCCAAGTCTTCTTGGTTCAGTTTAGGTAAACTATATGTTTCTAGAAATTTGTCCATTTCCTCTAGGTTGTCAAATTTGTTGGCATAGAGTCTTTGATAATGATCTCTTATGATTGTTTGTATTTCTGCAGCATCAGTTGTAATCTCTCCCCTATCTTCCTGTATTCTGGAAATAAGAGATTTTTCTCTTTGTCCTTTGGTGAGCCTAGCCAGTGGTTTGTCAATTTTATTGAATTTTTCAAAGAACAAGCTCTTTGTGGCGTTAATTTTATCTATTGTTTTTCTATTCTGAATTTCATTAAGTTCTACTTTAATTTTTATTAATTCTTTTCTTCTGCTGGCTTTGGGGGACCTCTGTTCTTCTTTTTCTAGCTCTATAAGATGAGATGTGAGGGTGTTTACTTGTAGTTTTTCTTGTTTCTTGAGATAGGCCTGTAATGATATGAATTTCCCTCTTAATACTGCTTTCGCTGTGTCCCAGAAATTTTGGTACATCGTGTTTTCATTGTCATTCATTTCTACAAATTTTTTAATCTCTTGTTTAATTTCCTCTTTGACCCAGTCACTTTTTAATAGCATGTTGTTCAATCTCCATGTATATGTGGTTCTCACTGCACTTGATCTTTTGCAATTGATCTCAAGTTTCAACGCTTTGTGGTCTGAGAATACACTTGGTACGATTTGGATGCCCTTAAATTTGGTGAGGTTGGATTTAAGTCCCAGGATATGGTCTATCCTTGAAAATGTTCCATGTGCACTAGAGTTAAATGTATAGCCCTTTGTTGTAGGATGGAATGACCTGTAAATGTCAATTATGTCCATTTCCTGCAATATATCATTTAAAGCTGCAATTTCCTTATTTATTTTCTGCTTGGATGATCTGTCCAATGTTGGCAGGGGGGGTGTTTATATCTCCTATTATAATTGTATTCTTGTCAAATTCTCCTTTTAGTTTTGTTAGTAGTTGCTTTATAAATTTTGGTGCTTCCTGATTGGGGGAATATATATTGATGAGTGCCATGTTTTCTTGGTGTATTGTCTCTGTTATCAAGATGTAATGTCCATCTTTATGTCTTATTATTTTTTTTATCCTGATGTCTTTTTGATCAGAAATCAGTATGGCCACTCCAGCTTTTCTCTGACTGCCATTTGCCTGGAGTATTGATTTCCATCCTTTTACCCTGAGTCTATGTTTGTCCCTGCCTCTCATTTTATCTTTGACTATAATATCCACTAAGGCAGGGACATGGCTGTGTTTATTCACTACCTGATTCTTGGCACAGAGCCAGGCATAGTAATAATTATTGAATTACCAGTGAATTATATTTATCTAATTATCATGTGCTTAAATTTTCTAAATTTATGTTTAAACTTATGTATCTTTTTATGAGAAAAGATTTCTTTGTGTATTCCTGAGCTTGATATAATTTGAAAAGAAAATAGTTTGTCACCAGCTGTACTAAACATGACTATCCTTTATCCTCCATAATTGTTTCCCATGATTTTCTATCCTGAAACTGGAAAAGATCTTCATATGAAAATTGATTTAATTCTTATTAAACATTTAGTAGAACTAGTTTTTAATGTATTATGTTATATTATCAAGTCACTGTATAACTAAATGTTTTTAAACTTATGTAACTGTTTTGTTAATTACAGAGAGCTGAAGTAGTTTAGAAATTGTAGACATCATTTGCTTTATTATAAAATGACTTTTTTCAAAGAATGGTGAATTATAAATAGTTAATTTTTTGGGGGACCATTGTTTTTCGTGTTTATTGGTGATAAAAATGAACTTAAGTTTTATGTGAAAAATTGATTGATTTCAGTAATATCAGGAACAGGTATGATCTGTCAAATCTTATTTCCTTAAATCTCAAAGAAATTCAGAAAAGGTATTATTATGCTTTTTATTCAGATCATCAATCCTGATGATTTGAACATCAGAAGCCTGTTATGAGAACGAATCAGTTAATAGTCTATAAAATTCACATATTGTTTTGTTTGCATCTCTAACTTTAAACTATGGCAGCATTTTAACATATTTAAAATATATCTTTATAGGGCTGGTATGTTTTTTGAGAACACTTAAAATCTACTAATTTAAAAGTGGTTTTGTTAGCCATCTATAGCACTTCTAAATAGTTTCAATCATTTTTACATTAAGATTATTAGGAATAGCAACATATTATCTTTTGATATCTTTATATGTAGTAATTTATAATTAATCAATATTATTTTACTTTTCATATGCATTATACACATGCATATATGATACAGATAAATATATATTATACATGCCACACATGAATTTATCATGTATGTATACACACACATATATAATTTACCCAATATAACCTCATGATCAAGGTTTAGTATGACAGTATGCCTGTACACTCTACCTTGGTTCTCTATTATATGGGCTTTGTAAAATTTTATACTTTATCATTTTTAGTGTTATTTGTGTTACTTAAAGAAATACGTGTGTGTATAAAATGCTAATTATTATTACAAATATCACCAACAAAATATACGCATTAATAGTAAACTGAAAAACAGGTACATTTTAGTTATATGAGCAATATAATCTTTTGCATACTATATTTTAAAATAGTCTGATAGTTAATTCAAGGAGTATAAATTCACTTATATTTTAAATACTCTGTTATGCAGTTTGTTATTTTATTTTTGTCTTTCTAATACCAGGTTTCTTCAACAGCGGTTAAAAAAGGCTGTGCCCTATAACCGGATGAAACTTATGATTGTGGGAAATACTGGGAGTGGTAAAACCACCTTATTGCAGCAATTAATGAAAACCAAGAAATCAGACCTTGGGATGCAAAGTCCCACAGTTGGCATAGACGTGAAAGACTGGCCTATCCAAATAAGAGGCAAAAGGAAGAAAGACCTCAATCTAAATGTGTGGGATTTTGCAGGTATTTTTTTTTGCTAGAATTTTAAAGTCACATTTATCTTTGATTTAGAACAGGGATTTAAAAACTGAGTTTTATGTTCCAATACTGCAGAGACCTAGTGGATTCTGTGGCATTATTTATTACTTCTGTTTTTATCCTTGCCACCAGAATGGAGAAGTGTATGAAGGGAAATGTTAGAAACTGGTAGGTATCAGCTAAAACTGAGTACTTGGTTGTTAGTTAACACTTTTGTTTTAAGTTGTCAATCCTTAGTAAAAATCCCATATAGTCTTCTAAATATTGTTGATGGGTTTTCTCTTGTTTCTTTGCTAAATAATAGATAGTATCACCTAAGAATTTGCTTTGAAAAGAATTCTTGCCTATTGTCTGGAAGGCTAAAAAATAGTCTTCTATCTTTAGGTCATGAGGAATTCTATAGTACTCATCCCCACTTTATGACCCAACGAGCATTGTACCTTGCTGTCTATGACCTCAGCAAAGGGCAAGCAGAAGTCGATGCCATGAAGCCTTGGCTCTTCAATATAAAGGTGATCTGTTATGATCTTTTGAAAATAAAAAAAACTAATTCTCTCTTTTTTTTTTTTTGCATGTAAAGTAATTTAATTGGACAAATAGTTGCTTTGGTCTCGTCGAATAGTTTTTTTAAAGAAAGTTTGAAGCACTAAAATTTTGATTTGGGAAATTTTCAGAGTAATTAGGTTGTAACATAAAGAGAGTATGTTCCATATTGATGCATGTCATAGATACTTGAAACTCTTTTAAGCTATAAAAATTGGAAAAATATATATTAAACTATTTTTGATCATATTGTTTCTTAAATGGTATATGAGCTTCCCTAATTTAAAAATGAGGTATACTTAAAAACAAACAAACAATCTGTGTATCCCAGCTATCTTTAGTGGAAATTTAGTATGAACTCTTTCAGGTCTTACACTTTTAAATATTACCAGATTAGGGGATGCTGGAATAGCAAGGTGAGTTGAACACTTGATTTGCAGCCCCCGGGGTCTAGGAATCGAATCCCGGCCTGGCCCTGGCCCATGCAGATCCATATGCTGAACTGGGGTGTGTCCCTAGCTCAGTACTTTCTGGGCCCATGCTGGAGGCCCACAGCCCTGTTCCTGCCCTGCGTGGCCCCACGCCCACCTGTGGAATGAGACCATGTTGAGAACTGATGATGTGCAACTATGGAAACTGCTCTGGGCCCTTCCCCTTCTCTCTGTCTCTCTCTCTCTGTCAAACAAACAAACAAACAAACAAACAAAAAACAATGAAAATAAGCCTTTAAATAGTACCAGATTAATATACTCTTTTATTATTATTATTATTTTGTAAATTGAAGTATGGTTTACAATATGTTCTTTTTTTGGACTCTCTTTTTGTTTTTTCCCACTTTAGTGCCTTGTTGTCATGCTGTCAGCTATTCCTTACAAGCTTTTTTAATAATTCTGGTAATTTTAAAACCTTTGTGTGTTTGGTTTTATTATAGCTAGGCAAAGTGAGCAAATATTACAATGGCATAATACTTCAGTCACTTTTCCTCTCCCATTGTAGACTCCAAATAGAATGACTTTAAAATGAATTCAAGAGGTTGAATTTGCAGATAAGGAAGAGAAAATATAAACCCTACTATGACACTTTGAAATTATTTGTGTGCTTATTAAATGCTTGTTTTATTTCAAAATCTAAAGCATACTTAGAAAATAACCCATTTTATGATATAAAAAATACTCTCCTGTTACAAAGACCACTTGAAAAGTAATAATTGAAAGAAGAAGGGGCATAAAAATGAGTTTTTAACATTTCTTAAAATTGTATTTTTTTCTTAAGTCTAAGGAAGGAAAGAGAGTTGTTATTTTCTCCTAGAAGTCTTTTAATTTCTCATATGCACTTAAGTGAATTTCATAGACAGTGAATATCAATAGCAATGTAAGTAGACATGATTTTAAAAGAGTGTTTTGTGTCCTTCCTGCAGGCTCGTGCATCTTCTTCCCCTGTGATTCTTGTTGGCACACATTTGGATGTGTCTGATGAGAAGCAGCGTAAAGCCTGCATAAGTAAAATCACCAAGGAACTTTTGAACAAACGAGGCTTTCCTGCTGTACGAGATTACCACTTTGTGAATGCCACTGAGGAATCCGATGCTTTGGCAAAACTTCGGAAAACCATCATAAATGAAAGCCTTAATTTCAAGGTAACAGGGTTCATGGCAACTGTAGTCTGGTAGATAAATATAGGTTATTAATTCTCATGTTATGCAACTGCTCAAAAATGTCAAGTTTTAAGTAGAGAATAACTATTTTAAAATTGTGATATTCTTTTCATAGCTGTTAGCTTATTATTTTCAATTTAAAAATTACTTACTTATGCCATACTTCATTTCATATTTATAGAAATGGGAATAAAAATAGAGGTTCCCAAGAGATAAACTAAGAAACTGAGAGATAGAGATAATGTTTCTGAGAGAATCTGAGAAAATGTTTCTGATGCTCTTTCTGTCCCTACTTCCTATAGTGCTGATGAAAACAAAGAACTAAACATGAATATTGGGGTCTCAAGATATCTTTCTTCTATTATTTTTTGACTGTTGTTTCTCCATCAGCTTCTTTCTTGAGAGTTCGTATTCTATACTCATCTTGATGTTCTGTGCTGCTTTTTCATGTCTCGTGTCACTGTGATTCCAATTTCAGATGTTCTTTTTCTCAATATTGTGAGATTTCTTTTTTTTTTTCATTTGAGTGCCAATCACTAATTTGGTTTTTGACAATATCTAAGTAATTTTTTAGTTCATACAAATGAGGGTGTTTTATTTTTCGTTTTAGGAATTATACTTTTGATTTCTAAAGTTTCCTTCAACTAAACTGAATATAATTCCTAAGGTTCATAAAATACAAATAAATTGGTTATCTGGCAGAACCTTTATTTTTAATACTTTCAGAAGAAAGAAATATTCCTTTGGTGCTACAGACAGTGGGATGAAAATTGCACTGAAGAATGCCCTGAATAGTTTAGTATGACAATCACAATGGGGAATTTCATTTTTAGTCCCTGTTAGCTTCGCTCATTAATGCTAATGATCAAGGTCATGGCTTATAACTAAGGTCCTGTTTTGCCTGGACAGTCCCAGCATAATTACTAATAGAGCCCCACTATGATTTCAAAAGCATTCCAGTTTGGATAATAAATTATACAGTTGCCCTGGTTATAACATATCAGACAGTTAGCTTAGTCCTGTTCTATTTTCATAGATTATGCTCCTATCCAAAACCTAATGAGCCATTTATAAATGGGCTGGTCTTTGTGGTACCCAAGGAGATAATTTGCATGTTTTTGTCTTTCCTCGTATTTATCACAGTCACTGAAAGGTTTTACCAATGGTGAATCAGTAGTGACATTTTATGTAAGAAGAATGATATACCATTTATTTTCAGGTTTTCCTATTTTCTCATGGAACATATGATTAGAGAGTAATATGACCTATAAGAAACAAATATATAAAATTCATACATACAATTAAATATTTTTTTTATCTGGTGGTTTACTTCTGAGTCTATACCTATACTTATACAATGTTGGTTTTACTTATGATATTTTAATAGCTTCTCTTTTTGCCATTGTTGTTGAGGGGCATATATTATATTTTCAAAAAAACTTCTTGGAGGATAAGTTTGTTTTGAAAAAGCCTGAATTTAGTTGAAATAGTCTGTGGAGAAAGTGGTTAGTTCATGCTGGACTAGTATATCTTGTCTCTAATAGTAAGTTATCACTATCAATCAATAAAACTATATTTCTTCCTGCATTTATAAATGGAATATGAAGGCAACAACCATATAAGGAAGTAAAACTAATGCTTTGAGAAATAGCAGCATTATTTGAAGAAAGGTATTATATTGCAAATGGATGCATCATTCTAGCATATTGAAAATCCATTTGATTGCTTTGCAGAATAGTGACTCTTTCAGATGACCCAGAACCAATAAGACTACCAGAACCTGAATATTCTTTCCTCCCTAAGGTGCTTCCACCTGTGTTCAAAATAGCAGCTTTCAACCTATTAGAGATTATTTTTTGCCCTGTTATTTGTTTTTCATCTTTTCCTTTTATCTTGGTTCATCTCTAATATTTCCCTGTCTCACTCTTATTAACATGCCTGTGAAGACTCTAGAATAAAAATGTGGTGGGCTTTTTTTTGGCAGTCCATGACTGACACTCAAATTAAAAGGATTAGCAGGACAAAACACCTTTTCAACTTGAACCCATTACCAGAAAGGAATGCTATGCTGGCCCTGTAACACAGCCCTACAAAATTCATCGCTTTTTTTTTTTTTTCATTGCTTTTTAAATGTGATTTGCTTTCTGTGAAAACCCTTGTTTGATTATATATATATTATTGTTAAATTTATTGAGGTGATGTTGGTTGATAACAATTAACATTGTTTCCAGTCATACAATTCTACATGACATTGTCTATACATTGTATTATGTGCTCACCACCCAGAATCAGCTCTTTGCATCACCGTATATTTGATGATCCCTTCCTACTGTCCCCACTTCCCCAGCTCTCCCACCAACCCTTACCCTCAGGTAACCACTAAATTATTGATTGTGTTCATAAGTTTTGTTTCTTGTTACTTTCAGTTTTATATTCCACCTATGAGTAAGGTCATATGTTTCTTGATTCTTTCAGTCTGACTTATTTCACTTAATAAGATGGTTTCAAGGTCCATCCATGTTGTCACAAATGGCTGTATTTCATCCTTTCTTATAGCTGAGTAGTATTCCATTGTGTAAATGTACCACAACTTCTTTATCCAATCATCTATCAAAGGACACTTTGGCTGTTTCCACAAATTGGACACTGTGAACAGTGCTGTAATGAACATTGGGGTACATATATCTTTGCTGATTAAGGTTTTCAGGTTTTTTGGGTAGATACCCAAGAGAGGGTCATATCGCCATTCCATTTCTAGTTTTTTGAGGAATCTCCACACTGCCTTTCACAGTGGTTGTACCAATTTATATTCCCACCAGCAGTATATGAGGGTTCCTTTTTCTTCATAGCCTCCTCAGAACTTGTTATTCCTTTCGTTGTTTGTTATAGCCATTCTATGTGTAGATTTTCTTTCCTCATTATGTTAAAACATAAACTTCAATCTGAAGTGCTATATTATCTTAATTTACAATGATGTAGAGAGGGATTATATAAAGTGAAGGTTAGTGGCATTACATTTAATTTTCTGGGGCAAGTCATAAATGAAAACAATCTTTCAAATGGATGGAGACAGATATATAAGTAACAGTTATAGCTGCTATAAATGAAGCTCCTTAAGGTTCTAGTTACAAGTAGAAAGGAGTAACTTAAATTTTGTGTGTGTGTTTGTAAACCCAACTTCTCTCTGTAATAGTCTAAGAATTTAGATAGGAATTCTGATAGTTATTGTTAGGTGAAAAGAATATACAAGAATATATTAAGGGTCAAGAAATGGGGAGAGTTTGCCACCTGGTGGTTCTCAAAAGCATTATCTTTCAAGAGTTGTATTTCTATTAAAAATTTGATTTTCATGAAAAAAGATAAGGTTTGGAAAAATACTTTTATTATAGAAAGTATCATTTAAGGCCATTTAACTTTTTTACTTTATGTATTTTTAAATTAGTAAACAGTGAATAAATTCAAAGTGTAACAGACCAAGAGCATTCTCTCATGTCAGAATTATTGGTGTTTAGATGACATTTTATTTTCTCATGTTCAAGGTTTCATAAAAAGCATAGCCTGGGTGAAGAAACTTTATGTCTATCTGCAGACTTCACTGTTGATATGTACTAATATAGCATTTTGCAAATAACAAGCACAAAATTTAATGTTTTACCTAGGGTGTAGATATTTTTATCTAAAAAAGTTTACAAGCTCTTCTGATACTGATTTCTTATGCTGGCATGTCTATTGCATATAAATTTAATGTCTTAAAAAACAGGAAATTTTTTATTTATGGTCAGTGATTTATCCTGGGGTTTGCCTTTGATTTTCCTATATATCTGGATAAATATTTCCATACTATTTTATTTGATAGTACTTTCCAAATTGGCTCCTGTTCATATTATTTTTTATTTTAATGTCATTTATTCCTCACAATTTGAATAGTTTTACGTCACATTTTGATTATAGTTAACAACAACACTTCTGAATGATATACTCCTTTCTTTAAAATCAGTTAACATTGGGGAAGCCGGGATGGCTCAGTGGGTTAAGCGTTCACTTTGCAACCCCAGGGACCAAGGATTGAATCCCGGCCCCAGCCCATGCGGACCCATATGCTGAACTGGGGAGTGCCCCCAGTTCAGTTCTCACCGGGGTGAGACCCCGGCCCAGTTCCTGCCCTGTGCAGCCCCGCCCACCTGTGGAATGAAACTATGTGGAAAAACCAATGATGTGCAACTATGTAGACTGTTCTGGGCTCTTCCCCTTCTTTCTGTCTCTGCATCTCTCTCTCTCTCGCTCTCTCTGTCAAAAACAATTAAAAAAATATTTAAAATCAATTAGCATTGAATTTCTTAACCACTTAACAAATATATGAATATAATGGATTTTTACAGCTTGTCATTTGTAATTACATAGATCCGAGATCAGCCTGTTGTTGGGCAACTGATTCCAGACTGTTATGTAGAACTTGAGAAAATTATTTTATCAGAGCGTAAAAATGTGCCGCTTGAATTTCCTGTAATTGACCGGAAAAGATTATTCCAACTTGTGAAAGAGAATCAACTGCAGTTAGATGAAAATGAGCTTCCTCATGCAGTTCACTTCCTAAATGAATCAGGTTTGTGTGTTTAATTTTTTCCAAAATTTTCAAAGCTTAGCTGTAGTAATTTATAAAAAACAGATCTGAACTTCGTTAGAACTGACATTCTAACCAAATATCTACAAATTTTAACAGGGCCACTGATATTTTCTTTTTGGAAATTTATCACATTTATTGATGTTAAGTCATATTTTATGTCATAAGAAAAGAAAATTAGAAATCATTTAAAGGCTATAGTAGAAAGAGTCTCTGAGCAAGAGTTAAAATGTGTGGGTTCTAGAACTTTACCACTGAGGAGCTGAGGACACCTGAGCACAAAGCCTGTGCTTTCATTGTAGCAAATGAATTTATTGTGTATGTAAGTTGTATACTGTAAAACATAATTATTCCTGTAATGGTCACTAACAGGGGACTATGAGAATCAAAGATTGCTTGAGGTGATACAATTCCTGAGTGGGAGATTTTGTTTTGTTGCATCAGACATTGTTAGCATGAGCTCACAGATAACAGTTCTCAAACTGACTGTAGTGCTAATTATGTACTTGATCAGTATAAACTTGTTAGAAATGTGTGAGTTGATTTGCTAGTAGGATAGATGGCTGGGAAGCTGCTTTTAATGGCTAGATTCTGTTGTATGTTTCTTCTTCCCATCATTCTTAAACTAGTAACTTCCTAGGATCTTCAGTGTTTCATAACTCTATTGAAAAATAAGATGTGTTTTTGTAGTGTATATTTGGAAAACCAAAAAGAAAATTATGATTTTGTATTTATTTGTAAATATATGCTCTGCAATGCATAGAATTGTCTCAAATGTGGTTATATATGATTATTTAATATATCAAATATACTTCTTTATAAGATTGGGACTTTAGAGTTTGAGAACTGGATAGGATGTTTGGGTTGTAGTCCCAGCTCTGCCATTAACTATGCTGGTTTTCCCATCTGTAAAATGAGGAATTTGGACTTGATTTTCACTTCCTAAAACCCCTAGATATTTGTATATTCTATGCTCCATGTTTCACTGTTTCATTTTTACTACAGGGGTCCTTCTTCACTTTCAAGACCCAGCACTGCAGTTAAGTAACTTATATTTTGTGGAACCCAAGTGGCTTTGTAAAGTCATGGCACAGGTTGGTGTTGTCTTATATTTTTGTGGCATGGGGTAATGGATGAGCAGAATAACAAATGGCACCCAGATGATTGAGAGTTACAGTTTGTGTTCAGTTAGGGTAGAAACTACTGTAAATAAAAAGCAAAACACAACAAAACGAAACAAAATAAAACAAAAAGAGTAGAACACTTCATGTAGAAGACTGCTTAAAGAAGAGCTTCATGGAAGAACAAAAGGTATTTTAGAGTTCACTTTACTGTCTTTAATGACATATGTTTGTATCAGTCTGGTCCATGGTGCTGTTCTAGATCCTGATGATATTTTTGGTTTGGTTATTGACATAGTCAATTGAATGAAAGCTTTATGAAAATCCCTGGTGTGACTACATACTAGATAATTGGGTTGGTAAGCCTGTGAAGCCTCTATCTAGACAACATGGAGGGGAGTTTTGACTTATGAGAGGCACGGTCTGAGTTCTAAATGCTTACAGTTTTTAAAAAACTTTAGAGAGCAGTAGTAATAGCTATCTATTTGGGTAATTATTCCTCCTTCCAATGATAATCAATTACCAGTGAGTTTAATTTGTTATAATAATCCATCTCTATAGGTTTGTAACAGAAAACCACTTAAGCAGAACACACTATCTCAGGGTTTCAGTGTCAGCATTATTGACTCTTGGGGCCAGATAATTCTTTGTTGTCATCCTAGGATAATAGCAGCATCTTTGGCTTCTATTCTGTAGATATTAGTAGCACCTCCACAGTTATGACAATCAATAATGTGTTCAGACATTGCCAAATATTGTTGGGCATGCAAAATCAACCCAGTTGAATCTCTGGCATGTGAACTTATGGCAACTGTTTTGGTTTATGAGTATAATTTATAGTTTTGTATGTGGCTCCCTGAATCCCTAAACTGATTATATCTTTTTACATTAGAAATCTCTCTTATAATTAAACCATAATGGTAATTAAATTTCCTCAGATAATCTTGAATGGTAGTTCCTAAACTCCATTTAGGGGAAAAGAGGGAAGATATTTTGAAGAGGGAACTTATATGGGGCTAAATCTTATGCCACAGAACTTGAGAGGATATGTTAAAACATTTAATTCACAATTAATTGTAATGTGGAAGCTATTACTATTTTGTTAGATATTATAAGGTAGATTTTTTTTCCTTTGCACACATGAATATACCACAGAAAGTGTGACTTTAATCATCTGCTAAATGATAATGAAGCCAGTAAAGTGGGGTGGTTGAGAGCACAAGTTCTAGAGGTGGCATGATCTGTATTCAGGTCTCTTAAAACACTTGAGACATTTCTTAATGTTTTAAACCTTTTGTTTTCACTTATAAAGTAAAGATAATAACTATGTGATCTTCTGTGTTTCATCCCAAGTTCAATGTAAGTGGGACATAAATGTTAACTAATTTCATATTTGCCTTATTTGATAAATAAGGCTTATTATTTTGGAAATGAAAGATAAAGTCTTCCAAACTGTAAAGATGTATTCATGTAGTTTTGAAAACTGTGCCAGTCTGGAGATAAACAAAACATATGTGACATAGGTGTATTCTGTATAGTAAGGGAAGTTTTAATATACCCTGAGATTTTATTGTCCTAGGAGGCACACTATAACATAACTCTCAGAAAATAACTAAAGTCTATATTGGGGGGTGGCAAACCTATGGCACGTGTGCCCAAAGTGGCACGTGGAGCAATTATTTCTACACAAGGTTCTGTGAATACCATTTAAAAAATTATTGTTTATGCTCTTATAAACATAAAAATAATCGATACCTCTATCTCACTCGATGGGTTGGCACACGAGTCGAGCAAGTATACTCTTACTTCATAAACTTTGGCACTCAATAGCCAAAAGGTTTGCCACCTCTGCTCTATATAGTCAATGAAAAGCTAGAGTTGCCCCAAAATGTGCTGTAAACTGGGAACATTTAAAATTTTACAAATGTGGATAAATTTGATTGAGAATATCTTATTCAGTGGATTAAGGAATTGATTTGTATGTATTAAATCACAGTATTTTAGCAAAAGCAAATTTCCACCATGACCACAATAAAATCTCTGAAGGTTTTGTGGATTAATTCGGTTGAAACTCCATGAAAGTTCTTCTCATTAGCATAATTATACTAGAAACATGTTAATATAAGTGAACACAAAGTCAAGAAATTTGAAAAGTTCAAAGTTATTTTGAAAGATCTAAAACAGGCATGTCTAACCTGTGACCCAGGACAGCTTTGAATGAGGCCCAACAAAAAATTTTAAAACATTATGAGATATTTTCGGGACCTTTGTTTTTTTTTTTTTAGTTTATCAGCTATTGTTAGTGTTAGTGTATTTTATGTATAACCCAAGAGAATTCTTCTAATGTGGTCCAGGGAAGCCAATAGGTTGGATACGGTACTGATCTAAAGGGTCAGTAAAATGGTAATTTAAATTTCTTATTAACTTTAAAAATAAATCGCATTATTTTTATTTATGCTGATACAGTAAAATATAATGTCACTTTTTACAGTGATGTTAAAAGAGAGTGAAAGCTACAAATAATAAAGGAAAAACAAGAATGATTTGTCTGACATCCATCAGCAAAAATAAATAGAAATATTCATTTCCATGAATCATCAAAGCCAGGGCAAGAATAATTTCATGGTGCAGAAGTTCTAATGTGCCCACCTTTCCTCTATATTTCCTGAGCTTTTAGGTCACTAAACTAATTAGAGAAGGTTTCTTCAATGCACAGAGAATTTTGCAAAATCCATTTAACTGTATGATAAAAGATATGAAGGGATTTATTGAATAAATCAGGTGAAGTATTAAGAAGCTTCCATGGCAATTTAATCTGATAATAACATGTGTGAGGAATTTGGAAAATTCTCTTTTTATGCCTATGGGCATAAGTTAGCCTTATATGTTACCAGGCTGAAGAATATTAGCAAGTCTTTTAAAGGTAATAAAATCAAGATAATGTTTCAGTTTTCTATTGCTATTTAACAAGGTATCTCCAAATTTGGAAGCCCCACTGGGCTTCTAGAATGCATGACTGCTACCGTGTTTCCCCAAAAGTAAAACATCCCCCGAGAATAAGACCTACTTCATGGAACAATAAGATATCCCCTGAAAATAAGACCTAGCGCATTTTTGGGAGCACACCTTAATATAAGACACTGTCTTATTTTCGGGGAAACAGGGTAGCTAGAGAAGTTAAGTTCCATGTTTTACTTGACAATATTAAAATTGTTCTGATTATTTTCTCTGAGCAATACAAAGTGATACAAAATGCTTTAATTCAAAAATTTTCAGTAAATAAATTCCAGTGATTATTTATATGATTAAATCTTTCAGATTTTGACAGTGAAAGTTGAAGGCTGTCCGAAACATCCTAAAGGAATTATTTCACGTAGAGATGTGGAAAAATTCCTTTCAAAGAAAAAGAGATTTCCAAAGAACTACATGCAACAGTACTTTAAACTCCTTGAGAAGTTCCAGATTGCCTTGCCAATAGGAGAAGAATATTTGCTGGTTCCAAGCAGGTAAACCAAAACTTAAAATTTTAAATACCCTGTGGAAACTCACTATTTATTACCCTGTTTTAACTGTCAAAATAAAATTGATCTATGATAAATGTGCTAAGTATCTATTTTTGCTTGTTTGAACTTCTTCTGAAGTATGATGTTTCCTTTTAATAAAACACTATATTTGATATTTTAAAGACACAGTAAATGATTTATGTATGTAATTACTATTTGGTTTACCATTGCTTAAATTATTTAAGTAGGGTAAATGGTGGAGATGTGTGTGTGTGTGTGTGTGTGTGTGTGTGTGTCCATACATGGTACTGAGAGAGTTATTATGTTAGGCAAGTTCTGAGGGGATAGTGAGTTTTTAACAGTCTTGAAAGAACTCATGGCACTGAATTTTTGGAGGAGAGGGGCAACACAATGGAGACCTAAGTTCTAGCCCTGTGTTGTAGCACTTTTTTCTTATTGTCTTATACGTACCTGGGAATTGTTATAAAGTAATATGACATTGAAGAATAAAATTGCATTGACTGATGGATGGTAGCCAATTCTAAAAATAGATATTCAAGTTTTTTATAATCTCTTGATACTTGCCTATGTATAACTGATTGCAACAACTTATTTATCAGTATAAGTAGGATTACTAAAAACAATTTCATGCATCTGTCTACTGCATCTGAGCATGAATTTGAATTGATTAAATCATCATTTAATTTTTAAAGTAGGGAGAGCATGTAGCAAAAGAACATTATAAAAATCCAATTGCCTAGAATATTTATCTTCTATTCATTGATTTCATATAGTAAAGCACATTGGTCAACATGGTTGGGCGTTTTATGAAGCTATATAATGATGGTGTCCTTTTTTTTTTACCTTTAGTTTGTCTGACCACAGGCCTGTGATAGAGCTTCCTCATTGTGAGAACTCTGAGATTATCATTCGACTATATGAAATGCCTTATTTTCCAATGGGATTTTGGTCAAGATTAATCAGTCGATTACTTGAAATTTCACCTTACATGCTTTCAGGTAGAGGTATGTATTTAATGAAGAGAAGTTAAAGGTAAAGCATATTGAAAATAATGTCATTTTCTCAGACTTCACTTATTTGTAAGACCAGAAAAATAAGCTCAGGATCCTCAGATTGACCGAAATAAGACACATGTACATATAAGTTTATACAATTTATCAAGAAGAAAATTCCTCAGGTCCTTACTCAAAGTCCATTTGTTCATATTTTATACATACTTACAATAAGTATGGCTATCTTGTCTTCCAAGCCAAAGTAGACTAAAAGCAACAATTTTAAAAAGTGGATGGATTGCTATGAGTCATTGGTTTATACACACACACACACACACACACACACACACACACACACACACACACGAACAAAGCAAAACTAGAGGTGACCACTTCAAAGTTAGGGAGTTCTACTCAACAGGTGTAATATCCTGACCACTCAGACCATTCAGCATAGGGATGGCAATAGCTCTATTCTGTTGCACAAGTCCTGAGGGGTTTACCAAAAGAACAAAAACTGGTATTCATAACATTGGCTCTTTGTTTTAAAGAAAAAGAGGTTGGTGCTCCAAAGGGACAATCTAATACTTTTTTGCTTAAAAATTAGCTTTATGAAGGTGTTCCTATATTGTGAAATAAACCTTACCTTGCTTGCTATTAATCAATATATAGGTAGTTACATTACATTAAAATGTTCAGGAAGTTTTGACTTTGGCATGACCACCAACTAACTTTCTTTTTAAGTTATGAGAACTTATTTATGATTCCTTTATTCATCTGCTAAACATATTAAATTTATTAACACCATGAACTTGAAATTCATCTTAAGTTATCTATCTACTGGACATTTTGTTTATTTTTATCACAAAATTAAGGATAAAATATTTAGTTTCTTATTTAATAGCTATAGTTGTGGACTATTAATAATTATTCCAATGCTTTCTTAGAACACAAATGCATCTCTATTACTGTCACTTGGGGTATATGCAGTGAAAGTTCTCCCCCGCTTCCTAATTTATGGAGAAGTTAATGATTAATAGATACACTCGGGTCCATTTACACTTTTTTCAGAACGAGCACTTCGTCCAAACAGAATGTATTGGCGACAAGGCATCTACTTGAACTGGTCTCCTGAAGCTTATTGTCTGGTAGGATCTGAAGTCTTAGATAATCACCCAGAGAGTTTCTTAAAAATTACAGTTCCTTCTTGTAGAAAAGGTAAAAAAATTAATTCAAAAATTTGAATGATCTAAACTCATTTTTAACTGTATAGTTTCTCTTTTTTCTTTGCAATAGAATAAATTTCAGGGTGTTGAATTCTTCTTTGGATTATGTAGGCTGTATTCTTTTGGGCCAAGTTGTGGACCACATTGATTCTCTCATGGAAGAGTGGTTTCCTGGGTTATTGGAGATTGATATCTGTGGTGAAGGAGAAACTCTCTTGAAGAAATGGGCATTATATAGTTTTAATGATGGTGAAGAACATCAAAAAATCTTACTTGATGACCTAATGAAGAAAGCAGAAGAAGGTGTGTATTGATACAACTTATAAATGCTTTTAAGTGATCTTTCAATATTTGTGAAGTGAGTTTTATCATACATTATTTAATTAAATATTGTGATAAATTATTTATTTTGTAACAAATTGTATGGATTATTCTTATCCATGAGGGTTGAGCTAGAGGATATTCGGTTATAGGTACAGTTCAGAAAAATGAATTATATTTGTTGCCAGTAAGATCTCCTGTTTGAGATTCAGAAGAATATTGATTTGAAAGTATAATTACTGGCACCCTGAGCAACATAACTTTGTGAAATGAAAAGATTAACAAAATCTATATCATGGAATTGTTACCGTTAAAATAGATGACACGGAAATAGCTTAGCAACATGCCAGCCATATAATAAGTATTCCATGAATGTGGTAAAAGTAGATATTAGATAATTTTCTAGTCAGATGTTGGGTAGTTTGAGGCAGTTCTGAGTTCTACTTTCTAACAAGTGAACCTAGGAATGAGTTTTTAAAATCCCAATAGATAGATACCAATTTAACTTTTAACACTTTCTCAAATTTTCTACAGAAAAGTAGGACTGGCAAGAAAATCTGAAAGGATGATTAGAACTCATAGAAGATATGTGGTAATTTTCAAAAGTCAGAAGTCCAAAATTATATTCATCCTTGATAAAGTTTTTATCTATCACCTGTCTGTCTGTCTGTCTATCATCTATCTATCGTTTACCTATCATGTATCTATCGTTATTTTTTTTTTTTTTTTTTTTTTTTTTTTTTTTTTTTTTTTTTTTTTTTTTTTTTTTTTTTTTTTTTTTTTTTTTTTTTTTTTTTTTTTTTTTTTTTTTTTTTTTTT
>PVKE010029639.1:0-20114 GCA_004027555.1 Craseonycteris thonglongyai | reverse complement strand
GTCATGAGCCCATACTAATATAAAATAGTTGAATAAATCACTTGAAAAAAGAAAGCTCTTGGGGAAGCCGGGATGGCTCAGTGGGTTGGGCATTCACTTTGCAGTGCCGGGGGCTGGGGATCGAATCCCGGCCCCGGCCCGTGCGGAACTATATGCTGAACTGGGAGCTTCCCCAGTTCAGTTCTCTCTCTGTCTCTGTCTCTGTATCTCTCTCTCCCTGCAAAAATAAATAAATAAATAAAAATATTTTAAAAAAAAGAAAGCTCTCAAGCAATTCCAATTAATAAGTTTAGAAGGAATTATGGAAATAAAGTCATCATTTGGCAGCCTTCACAGTGATAATCATCTCCAGTAAGAATCATCAATAGATGTCAAAACTAGCGACTAGGGATGCGAGGATAGCTTAACAGGTTGAGTGCTTGCTGAGGATCAAATCTGGGCCTGGCCCGTGCAAACCCATGTGCTGAACTGCAGCACAACTGGTAACCTCAGGATGGCGGCGAAGGTTCTTGCATCCCATGTGGGAAGCCCTGGTTCAGTTCCCACCCACACAGCCCCACATCCACCTGTGTGGAATGAAACTGTCACAACTAATGATGTACAACTATGGAGACTGCTCTTGGCCCTCCCCCTTTTCTCTGTCTCTCACCTTCTCTCAAAACAATGAAATAAATCTTTAAAAAGAAAAAACAGTGGCTCAGAGTTTGAATGAGAAACAACTATTTACAGTCTCAAGTGTCTCCTTAGAAGATATTTAATAAGTACAAAGGTTTCACAGTGAAGAAATCTGGCAGACCCCATGTGAAGCAGGAGGTGGAAGGAAGCTTACCTCCCCAGGAGTGAGGTACCCCAACGCAATGCGCCTCCTGAAAAGGATGCTCTGAGAACATTTCTGGGATTCCTGCCCCCAAATGCATAACCAAAAATTTTTAATATAATAATAGTAAAAAATACTTCTAGAGGGTGACAGATTTTAACTCCATATGAGAGGCACTTGTTAATAGCTAGACAAATCTAGAAATGGATTAGGTTGCATGAGGAAATCATGTTTATGAAGAAGCTGAGTTGAGTGACCATGTCAGGAGTATAACAAAGGGGATTCTATTAGTTTGGACAAACAATCTCAGAGGCATTCTTTTCCATCATGAGATTCTGTGATTTTTCTAGTCGTCCTTGATTTGCCTTTAGCAGCATTCCACAGAGTTCTTTTCCTTCAGCTGTTCCTCTTTCAAACCAGCAAGAGGCCCACTGTTGTGCCCTGGCTCAGGTTTGGGGGGAAGTACTCAAAGATTTCTACTTGCCTCCCCCCCCACCCCCACCCCCCCCTTCTTCCCTCTGGACCAAAATCAGTGAAAAGGTAGTGATTTCAGTGGAGCAACACTCCAGTAATAAGAACTTGAAGTAATTGTGAAAGATGCCTACCTAGGCTTTCCGGGCATGTATTTGTGTGAATTGAATGAACATAACAGTTAAGTTGGCTTGATGAATTTTCCAGTTCATGGGAAAACGCCCCAGTATTTAGAATTAGAAGTTTACACTTGTCTATATCCTAGGCTTTCATGAAACCTACATTGGTTTTGTTAAATACTCATTGCATTCCCTCATTTAATCTCTTAAAGTCATTATGCGGTTTCTAGTGTTGTTGTCTTATTATTAAAACAGAAACAACAAAATACTTGTTTTTTTATGAAGCAGCTTATTTTTAAACATTCGTCTTTTTTTTACCTTTATGGTAAAATACAACGTAAAATACACCATTTTAATCCTTTTTAAGTGAACACTTCAGTGTTCAGTTTACATTGTTGTGTAACCATCACCACCATCTATGCCAGAATTCATTTCATCATCTCCAAGTGAAACTGTACCATTAAATAATAACTCCCCATTATCTCCTCCCCTGAGCCCTGGGCAACCAGCATTCTCCTTTCTGTCTATGGATTTGACTACTCTAAGTACCTCATATAAGTGGAATCACACAGTCTTTGTCCTTTTGTGACTACACTTAATTTTTTTTTTAAGATTCACTTAAAAGTTAAAGTAAGTATTCTAATCATGAAAAAGTAAACCAGCAAAAAATTCTTGACTGCCTTATGATTGTATCAACAAGGTATAAAAACTTGTATCTAATAATGTGTTTTGATCAGGGACACTGTTACTATAGAGGGAAGAAGAAAGGAGAAAAGGAAGGGAAAGTATTTGAGAATTGGCGCAGCGGGAGGGACAGCTGCGGTTGCCAAACTGAATGGTGAAAGAATGTATTCAGTTCTAAATCCCACACTTGTAGAGAAGAAACTATGTTGCATGCAAAGGTGGTTACCAGCCAGAATGTGAAAAAGATTGCTCTTATTTCAGAGTAAGAAAGAAAGAGATGGTATGTGGCATCCCACACAGATGATTTAACATTGAAAACTTTTTATATTGTGCGTATTTTGTTTGTTTGTTTCTCTTAGTGCTTAGATATAAACTGTAGGTTGTTTAAATTTTTATTTTGCTTTTTTTTTTCTCATAATGGTAGGTATGCCTGGGTTGAATGTGTTATAATAATAGCTATGGTTCCAGGATACAGTACTTCGATTATGCTCAAAACAAAAAGTCCCGAATTGTCGGTTAGCTGTAACATATGAAGATTCAGTATATATTTTTTGACAGATCTTTGAAGGTATCTGGACAGGGGACATCAAGTAAGGAAGCAAAATGACTATTGATCACTTGAAGCGTGTAAAAAACAGAAAGATTCATCTAAAAATACAAAAGTTTATTTATTTTCAGTGTTCTTCGCTATAAATGTTATCACAGCTATTTCTGCAAATGTCAGGAAGTAGGAAGTACAGTATCTCGTCTGCTCCATTTAGTGGACCCGTCATTGCATAGTCAGTGTATAGGCAGTGCCATTGGAAGATGAGACCATCACTGCCCTTCCTTACTCATCTATCTGCCTTTGCCTCCAGCTCAGGTTTGGAGAAGGAGCTGAGTGGGGTCTGGTTATAATCAAGGCTTATTTAAATTTAAGGTTTCCTTCAGTTCCCAATCTTTGTGACTGTAAATTTCTGGGAATCATAAGGAAGTCTCTCAGAAGATAATTTGCATATGTGAACTCAAGTGTCTTTGCGTTCTCCCTGACCACTGACTTCTTACTGCAGGAGGACCCAATGCCGTTGAGCAAAGAACTTGTATGCACAGACCTCCCTGAAGACTGTCTGAGGAGCAAAGGTATTTCTTTCTCTCAACTCTTCTTTTTCCACTTATTCACATACTGTTTTAGTTCACAGTTTCCCTTTTGCATTGAGAATATAAGGATTATAGGTCCCTGCCTTGCAAGATGGATTTAACTGTAGAAATTCTTGATATTGCCCATGAATGTACTTGAGGAACCCCAGTGTTACCAAGCAGTGCCTTATCTTTCACAATAGTTTGCTTCCCACTTTTTCTGTAATGGACCCTGTGGACGGTTGTGTTGAACTGTAATTGCTGATGTGTAATCTTTTATTTGATTTTATAAACTGAAATTGCCAGTTTGAAGGGTTAATGTGATGGAGAAGGAGCCCGCCCAATACAGTTCAGTGCAATGAGCGGTTCTTGTTCTCCTGGGCAGGGGTGGGAGAAGACATACACTCCAGGTCATCCGGAGAATTTTCAAAGCAGTTTCCCTTCCATTATCTTGTTTTGCTCCTCAAAACACTGGTTGTATGTAGGCATCTGAGATACTACCTTTAGTTTGTTTGTTTAGTTGATTGAGTAGGAAGCTGAGGCCCAGAAGAGAGTACTGAGCCAGGATTCTTTTTCCTCCCCAGGCTGTGAAAATAATCTTAGGTAACTTTAGAGAGGATTAGGTGTATATATTATGCAATTAAGGTTAATAATATAGAATATTTGGAACCTCAGCAAAATACAGCATATATGTTTAATTATGTGAACATGTTGTTACTGTGATGATATAACCTCAGATTTAACTCTCTGCTTCTTGGCAGCCTGGACAGAAAAGGAAGCACAAATCGTCCTTATGAGAAAGGACACTTGTCCCAGTTTATCACCCTGCTTCCTGCTGCTGGACATGTTCTCTGTGGCTCAAAGGCTTGGCTGTCCAGTACAGAGTAAAAGCTCTGAAGACAAGAAATGCCACTTTGGGGCCTTACAAGGGATGCATTTAGTGCTACCACCCCTCCCCCCAACATCTTTTTAGTGGGATTCCAGTGTTGCTATGTTGAGTCTTTGGTATATTGGTAATTTTTCACCCACATCTTAGCCACAAAAAATTTACTGTCTATGTGTTAAATTATACTTTCATTTAACAACTAAACTGACCTGGTTACTCTCCCCAAAAGAGCTGGTCTACTTTGGACCATGGATAAGATGAGCTTTTCTCCGAAGTGTCCTTATAAACTGCTTTGTGGCCTTTTTCTTCCTGTCTTAGTACCATTCCATTTTAATTACTTAAATTGGTAAAATGAATTAGCCATATGCAGGGTTGTGTTTTAAATGAGGGTTATACTAGAGTTTTTAGTAATAGTGACCTAGTGCCTGACTGTGATATGTTCTTCCATTCAGTCCCCCAAGAACCTTCTAAGGTATCCTTCTGTTACACATTAGGAAACAAGCTCAGCTGTCCAGAGGCCTTGCCTGTCATAGCAAGGCAGAAAGGAGGGTTCTGGGAAAGAATTGAGTGCTGGGAACACACTCAAGCAGGACACCCCACAACCACAGACCTAAGTTAAACAGATGCACATGTTCTACTGTAGTTTTGTCAGCATTTCAGCTTGCTTTGCCAAGGTCAAGATCAGGAATCTACCAACTTGTCATTTACTAAAGAATTGAGAAGTAAATGATGTTCTTGGAAATCTACTGGTAGTTTATATACTCTCTCTAGTGACCCCAGCTGCCAAAAATTTCACTCACTGCCCCAGACCCTCGCTTCCAGTCCTCAGCATATTAGATTTAAGTGTTCCTGATGAGCACTTTAAGTGTTTGTACTGTTGAGCACTGTGCAAATTACTTCACTAGTTTAAAGTTTTGATTTTTTTAAGATGTATTGTTTTGAGAGAAGCGGAGAGAGAGAGACAGAGAGAAGGGGAGAGGACCCAGAGCAGTCTCCATAGTTGTACATCATTAGTTTTTTGACATAGTTTCACTTCACAGGTGGGCGCTGGGCCATGCAGGGTGGGAACTGGGCTGGGGGCCTCCCACATGGGAAGCACACTCCAGTTCAGTCTATGGGTCCAGCAGGGCCAGAACCAGGAACCGATCCTCAGACCCTGGAGCTATAATGCAAGTGCTCAACCCACTGAGCCATCCCAGTTTCCCCTCTTAATTCTTTAAGAGGACTTTTGTGTTAACCAAAGGGAGTCTTTAATTGGTAGGATGCTATTTTCCACATTATTCTTTGTTTCTTGATTGTTGTAAGGCAGACCCAAGAGAAGCAGACATGGGAGAGCAGTGATGGGTGTTAGTTAAGGGATCATTTCACAAGGCAAGACTGCCCCATGCCAGCTACTCTGAATGCCTCTCCCTTGCTGCTGCTCTGAGTTTTAGTGTGGCTATTTCACTATAATTTTCTGTTTACTATTTCACAAACCGACATTATCAAATTTTGTTTTATTTTCAGAGAGTTTCTTGTAACTGGGCTTCTGTTGTGTGTAGGTAAAAGATGCAGTGGTCACCAGGGATAAAACCAGTATTTGCTCCCACAGCAGCAAGCTTTCTTAAGTCTTATTTGGGAGTCACCTGAAACAGGAGGGTCACTAGGAATTGGGAGAGCATTATGGCAATGCATTCTGATGCAGAGTTGAAAGCAGTCAAGGAGGGGAAAACTACCTTCCTTATATAATTCTGGGAACAATATACCGGTAGTTTAAACAATTCAGAATGATTAAAATTGAACAATCTTTTAAAGGCCTATATTTCTGTTACATGAATAAATAAAGCATCATAGATTGAATGAACCTATCAATAAAGCCCTTATGCCTTATATACATCTAGATTCCTGGAGTTTATTGATTTGTTTTTATACTTTGCAATGAATATTTTCTGTTTTGTGTTCCTTAGTTATATCATTATCTTCCTATAATTTATACATCAGGGGATGAAAAGTTGAAAGATTATCCAGTATCATACCAGACAACATGGAAGAAATCTAGACATTGGAGAACTGAATATTTTTTCTTTTTATTAAGTTATATCTTACCTATAATAAACTCACCCTTATGTGTATGTACAGTTTTGACAAACACATACAGTTGTGCAACTACCATCACATTTTTCACAGGCTCCTTTTATAGTCAGTCCCTCTTGCCAAACCCAGACCTTATAACAACTAGTAATCTGTTTTCTGTCCCTATAGTTTTACCTTTTCCAGAACGTTCTATAAATATAATCATACAGGAAAAGCCTTTGAGTCTGGCTTATTTCATTTAGTGTGGTATATTTAAAATTCATTTGTATTACTATGTGTTTCAGAACTTTATTGCTTCTTATTACTACAGAATATCCTATTATCTGGTTGTATCAGTTATTTCCCATTTGAGAGAAATTTGAATTATTTCCAGTTTTGTCAATTATGAATAAAACTGCTATGAACACTTGCATGTGAATTTTTGTGTGAACACGGGCTGTCATTTCACTTGGGCAAATATATAGGCATGGGACTGCTGGGTCATTTGGAAAGATTGTTTAATTTTATATAACCTACCTAACTTTTCTACAGTGGTTGTACCATTTTGTATTCCTCCCAGCTGTTTATAAGAGTTCCAGTTAAGGAGTTGAATCCTTTTCATTATTTGTTCATTTATTTGTGATTTGGAAAGCTAGATGCTCAGTAGTCAAAAGAAGCTTAGGAGACGATGAAAGCTTGTAGGGTTGTCGGCCACTGTCTTCCCAGTGTAGGCGGCCTTTGTGAACCTGCACAGGAGAGCTTCCTTTTATAAGATATTACAGTATTCTAATCCATTGCCCATCTTCCTGAGGATGAGATGTAGAATAAACCAAAACTGATATCATATTTAGTTTCTAGCCTCTAGCCACCTAATTTTTTGATTCAGGAAAAGCTTTTGACAGAAATGCTATTGTATTCTTGTCAACCTCTAGCATGTCTGTCTCAAATTATGGTTATATGGAGATAGCACCCTCCAAAAAGTCTTTAACTTTCTGGTGTTGCTTACATTGTAATTGGAGCATAAGCAATTTTTTAAAAAGATTTATTGTTTTAGAGAAGGTGAGCGAGCGAGAGAGAGAGAGAGAGAGAGAGAGCGCAAAGCTGAGAGGGCCCAAAGCAGTCTCCACAGCTGCACATCATTAGTTGTGACATGGTTCCATTCCACACAGGTGGATGTGGGGTCAGGTGGGGCAGGACTGAACCAGGGGCCTCCCAGATGGGAGGTAAGAACCCTTCCACCACCCAAACAGTCACCAGCCATAGCACAGCTCAGCATATGTGTTTGCATGGTCCGGGGCCTGGAATTGAACCTCGTACCTCATGACCACAAGGCAGGCGCTCAACTGCTAAGCTATCCTGGCATCCCCAACAATTTTTTGAGATAAATTTGCATACCATAAAGTCACCCATTTGAAGTACACAATTCAATGTGGTTTTTTTGTTTTGTTTTTTTATATACTTAGGGCTGTACAAGCATCACTGATTTAATTTTCATCAGTATCTAAAGAAACCTTGTTCCCATAGCATCCATTCCCCATCCCTTCTCACTTCCAGCTTTTTTCAACTACTTTTCCACTTTCATCTCTATAGATTTGCCTGTTCTGGGCATTTTATTATAAATGAGATCTTATAATATATGGTCTTTTATGACTGACTTTTTTCACTTGGCATAAAGATTTTAAGGTTCAGCCAGAGTGCTTCATTCTTTTTTTGTGGCTAAATAATATTCAGCTTTATCCATTTATCAGTTAAGGGACATTTGGATTATTTCCACATTTTGGCTATTATGACTAATTCTGTTCTAAGCATTTGTGTAGGTTTTGTGTAGACATGAACTTTCAATTTTATTGAGTAGATACCTGAGAGTGAAATTGCTGGGTATATGGTAAGTCTACGTTTAGCAGGTTTCTCCACTGTAAAGTTACTCCCCTCGCTCCCATTCCATACTATACTCTTTGGAAAGAAGTTATTATATATAGCCTACATTTAAGGGTTGGAGACTTATGCTCTCCCTGCCTGTTTTTAAATTAGGATTTTGTCATTTTGTTGAGTTGTAAAGATCCTTTATACATTTTAAATACAGATCCTTTACCAAGTAGCCCCAGTCCTATGGAGGTGATACATTAAACAGATCATTGAGAAACAGTATTACAGAGGTTTTTGATAGAGATGTACAAGGGAATGGGAGCCCAGGGAGTGGCTAGCACTGATCAAGCATGGATTCTTTCTGGCACTTCTAAGAGTTTTATATATATTAACTCATCTTTATAAGATAAGCCCTACAAAGTAGGTGCTATCTTTCTTCCCATATTATAAATGAGGACTATGTCAGTGTTCCACAACCTTTTCAAAACTTACTAATGAAGTTGCTCTAAACTCTTTAAAGTTCAAGAGTAGGCAGAGTAACCTTTTGCTTTCAAGCTGTATGCAACACATCTTTCCCACCCAACCTTCTGCCACACCACCTGGGAAGTAACTGCTGCCCTGCCGCCTCCCCAAGACTCTTGACCAAGTGGAAAACAGGCTTCTTCCAGCAGGTGGGGCTCTAAGGAAGAATTTTGCCTGAAGTGCCTTGCACAGTAGACAAGTTTGGGGATGGATGAAGAGTTTTAAGAGTTTTTCTGAGCAGGCGTACAACTAGGATAGTGTAGAAACAGAGGTGAAAGGCCCAGAATATACATGAATGGTTTGATGAATGCTATAGCGTCCAATGGAGAGAGAGAAAACCATTTGGAGTATTCGGGTTTAGAAATTTGGTCACAGAGTGGGTACACCCAGAGCCACAGGGCAGCAGTGAGGGTCGGCTGTTCCAGGCACCTGCAACTGCTAAGGGGCTTTGGGAAGATGTGAGGGGCAGGCAGGCCCTGGATGGGCCTGGGGAGGAGGAAGTAGCAGCCGGACATGAGCTCCTGAGTCCTCCAGACAAGGTCAGAAAATCAGGCTGTGACGGTGCGGGGTGGGTGGTGGGGCTGCCAGGCCCAGAGAATTTGTTCAGAAGATGTGGTTCAGCACCTCCTGACGTTTTCAACTTTGGAATCTACCCAAGTTTTGGCTCACATTTCTTAGATTGTTTTATTAGACCTATACTGTGGATGGAAAGAAAATGTCACTCTTCCAATTTAAAGGAGAGGATTTTCACAGAAATGATTGAGCCCTTTTGCAAACAAGAAGAGTTTTATGTTTTGTTACTTTGTATATACTGGCTCATGCACTGATTTATTGTGCAAACCACTTAATCTTTCTGTACTTAAGTTTATTAAGCACAGTGTGGATCATCTGTTCCTGGGGAATAAATTTATTGCATAAACTGAGGCACCCTGTTGAAGAGTCTTCAGAAATTGAGAATGTTTCTCTTTGGTTTTTTGAAGCCTTTCATGTGATTTGCAAATATATTCCTCCAGTCTGTAGCTTGTCTTTTTATTTTCTTAATAGTGCTTTTCAGGAAAGCTGGGATGGCTCAGCGGGTTAAGCGCTCGCTTTGAAGCCCCGAGGACCGAGGATCGAATCCTGGCTCCGGCCCAGGCGGACCCACATGCTGAACTGGGGAGTGCTTCCCGAATGCGGTGAGGCCCCCAGTTCAGTTAAAAAAAAAAACCCAACAAAAAACAATAACAGTGCTTTTCACAGAGCAAAGTTTTAACTTTTGATAACGTCCCACTTACCATTGTTTTATAGTCATGCTGTTGGTGTCCTGTGTAAGAACTCTGCCTAACTCCAGCTTATGAAACTCTTCTCCTGTGTTTTCTTTAAAAAGTTTTGTTTTATATTTACATCTATGATTGGTTTTGAGTTCATTTTTACATGAGGCGTGAAGTTTATGTCAAGGATATCCCATTGTTTAAATACCATTTATTAAAATGATTATCCTCTCTCCATTGTCAGGGCCTCTAAACCTTTGTCTAAAATCAGTAGGCCATATTTGCAAGGGTTTATTTCTAGACTGTGTGTTTTATTCATTGATCTAAGTATCTCTATAACACCATGTTGTGTTGTATTGATTATTATAGATTTATAATAAAATTAAACAGTGTGATGACTCAAAAAAAGAAAAGGAAATTCATTCACAGGGTAGAATTGTCTGCTGTGATGAGGAAAGTAGGCTAGTTTTTAAAAGCCTGTGTGGGGCTTTAGCATTTTGAGCCTGCCTTTGTCAGTGGTATCTGTAAAAACTTAACAAATCTAGTTAGTGTACATTTATCCATCTAATATTTGCTGACTCCAAATATATTTTTATGTTTATATGTATTTTTATTTATTTATTTATTTATTTTTGTTAAATTCATTAGGGTTACGTTGGTTAGTAAAAATTATATAGGTTCCAGGTATACAACTCTTTCCATCACCATTTATCAAATATTCTTAATCGCTGTGTCCTTACCTACTTATTAAGTTTATCATTTTAACTATTGTCAGGTCCAGTAAAATAAGAATCAAACCAGAACAAAGGAAAGGCACCTTTCCTTTAAATGGCTGGCACTGTACCAGGTGGTGTTTTACGTGTATTATTTAATTTGCCCCTCAGAATAGCACTGAGGTAAGTGTGCTTTTCCTCTTTTTCAAAGGAGGAAACAGACTGAGAGTGGTAAGTAATATCAGAGAGCCCAGCTGGCTTGCTCTTGCTCCGATTTGCTAGATTTGCTGCTCTCGCTACCCATTGGCAAATGGATAGGGAAACCCTAGGAAGAGATAATTAAAAGCATTTGTTGATTCAACCTAACTGTATTCATTTATTAATTCCACAGATATTTACTGAGTGCTATTATGTACCAGGTATTATGCTGGACTCTAGTGAAGAGGAGAGACCAAGAAACACATGATCCTTATCTTCATGGAATTTATGTTCTAATGGGAATTGGATTTTTAGATTGATTTGTATTTTGCTTTATCTGTTTATTGCAGGTGCCCTGTTATGTATCATGATGCATACATACATATATATACAAGGGCTGTCTGGAAAGTATCCAGCTATGTAATATGAAAAGTAGAGGCACTTATGGCTGGATTTTTCCAGACAGCCTATATATATATATATATATACACACACACATATTCACATGAATGTGTATAACTTTGCATTTGTTTTCTAAAAAGGGAAGAGGAATGAAAGAAACTTTTTGTAGATTAACAAGTTTGGGGAACTTCTTTATACTGTATCCTGTACCTAGGATTTAAGAAAAATTGTGTACAATAAAACTCCTTTGTGAATTATATTTACATTCTGCTTAGAAATATTATTTTGTTTTTTTAATGTTTAATAATGGAAATGTTTTAATTTATAAGTGGAGAGTATACTAAACCACTTAGCCTCAATGATTACCAACTCATGGCCAATCTTATAAGGAAGCAATGATTGTAAGTAATTGGGTTCAAGACTAATATTCAGCTTACAGATTAATCTGTTTTACATAGATTTTTGTGTATAATTGTTCTTTTTCAAAGAGGTAACTTATCTATGACCTGTTTAGTATTTAATTATTCAAATAATAAAAAGGTGGTCATCTAACAATATAAGCTGTCATATTGAGTCTGCTTTATTAATATTTCAGAATGGAAGCTTCTTAAGACTCTAAATTAGGTATTTGTCTCCATGTTGTAGTCCTTTGTCCAGCTAAATAGGTACGTTTAAATAAGTAACATTTGGAGAAAGGCATTTGTTCAAAATTATCTATTTCTACCAGGTACGCTTTTGGCCCTCCATCATGTTCTACAGAGAAGAACAAAACCAATGGTATAGTGCACTAATTTTGCAATTCTCTTTTTGAGTTGGATCATTTTTGTTGTTGCCATTGGTTGCATGATTAAATTCATGAAGGCAGAGCAAATTATTTTATGATTGCATATTGATTTGGATTTATTTCTCTTGTGCAGAAGGAAATGTGCAAATTACAACTGAAACTTTGCTAAAATCTACTGAAGAAGTACAAGGTATGAAGGTCAATGGGACTAAGACGGATACTAATGAAGGACACAAGAATGGCAATGTGAGTAAAGGTCTCTCAGCTGGGTGCAGCGAACACCCAGAAGTAGACAAAATCATGACCAGTGGTGAGGTTTCAGAAACCAGCTCATTAGATTCCCTAGAGCTTTTAAACTTTGTGGACCCTGGATTAACAGAAGCAACTCCTAAAGGAAAAGAATGTGAAGAATTAAAAACTTGTCCTTCTTGGTTGTCATTATTACCAGGGAACAGTGCCATTTCCAAAGTGGACAATGGGAAGGAAGAGTTGTGTGAGTTAAGCCTTGTCAGTGAAGCAGATGACAATCACCAACAGATTCTTGGCCACCATAATGAAAAACTTGGTTCTGCACACAACAGTCCAAAACCTATGAGAAATATAGTTGTAGAATCCTTACAAGAAAATTTAGAAGTTTCATGTTTCACATCAAGTTTGTCTGGTCCCTGGACAACATCCTTAGAAAAATGCGGTTTTGAAGGTGATGGCTTGCTAAAGAGATCTGCTGAAAAGACAGACAATTCCTATTTTGTTGGAGACGATCAGAATAAGAACTTGGCTTCTAAAGAAGAAAATGAACAGTTTTTGAGCCCCAGGAGTAAAAAAGAGGAACTCTTTCTTGTTAATGTCAGGCAACCAGAAGAAAATGCTAGAAGTGGTGGTCATCGTTCTAGAGAGAAGGAGACTGTTGCCTCCCCAAAAGAAAATATCCACGATAACTGTTGCATTCAGGGCAGTATCCATACAGACAGCTCTAGTTCTTTAATGCTCAGTTCTTTTGCTGAAGCCACAGAAGTAATGTTAAAAAAAAAAGATGTAAAAATCACTTTAGACAGTCATGTTAGCCTAACAAACCATGAGGACCATAGAGAAACTTTTATTAATATGAGCCATCCAGACAGACCCTCTGACGAAAGCAGTTTTTCCTCTTTGATGCAGAGTGAAGAGCCAAAACAGATAACCACTATCAAGCCCAGTATGTTAAATGAAAAGATTTACAGTAAAGGCTCCTTAGTCAGCACCCAGAGAAATCTGGAAGGCAACACACAGTTAAATGAAGCATCATATAATGAATTTATGATTGAAAAAAAATCCCTTATGAGTTCAATGCCAGAGGACCAGATGAGTCCTGTAAATGAGGAATCAAAACCTAAGAAAGATAATTCTCAATTATCATCCCTAGAATTTGATTACAGACCTGAGTCAGAAAAAACAGTACAGAACTCTCAGGACAATATTCTTTTAGGTGAACAGAGCATTGCTTGTGAGAGGAATGAAGCCTCTTGTATTGATGAACTGGTTGTAAACAAAATAGGAAGTAAATGTGTTTTAAATCAAGTGCCCCTTAATTCTCAAGGCCATGTGAAGTTGCCAATTGACAAAGAGATGCCTTCAGCAGCAAGCAAGGATTCCCAACAGAGTCTTCACTCTCCATTAGAGGGTGAAGCAAATGTCATTGCTGATACCCAATCCATTCCCATGAAGACAAAAATAAAAGACATCTCTACAGTAGGTGACAGAACCTGTGGTACCTCTTCAATCAATTCCACCTTAAACATTGAACCTGGAAACCTAGATAGGAAGAACAAAATCGCTGATTCAGGAATAGATCTACATTCCAGACCTCTCTCAAGTAAGAAGGAAGCAGTAGGCTTGCCTGCAGAGGTCTCTGTTATGGAATATCAAATTGTTCAATCTCAGGATCTTTCCAGCTGCCATTGTGTAAGGAAAAATGCACCAGAAGAGAGCATGTGTTCTGCTTGTGCTGCTTTTGCGTCCAGCAGGACTGTCATGGAAGTTGAAAACTCTTTGAAAACCAAGTGTGAAAATGTGTTTCAGTACAGTGATCTCCACTCCCCCAGAAGAGAACATTCTGTGGAAGGTAGCACCCATAAAGTGAGTTATACATTGGAGGAATGTGAACTTGATGGGAGAGAAACAAAAGGTAGCCTGCCACGAGATAAGATCAGAAGCAAAAGGACAGAAGCTTCAAATGAAACCCTTTACACCACCAATCAAATCCAACCTAGTGAGGAAGGGCTAGATGTAAAGGAACAGGGCATACCCAAAGAGACTGTGTTTTGTAAATATAACATCTCCGATTGTGCCACACAAAAACTAAACCAATCTGCAAACATTCCAAATCCTGAGAGACTGTTGGACCAGTCTCCTATTGTTATGTTCTCCAGTTTTAAAAACATGAACCAAGCAGTTGAAACTCTTGAACAGAAGACAGATGAAGCCCTTGACTGCCAAAGTAACCCATGCAGACCAGATGAATGCAAAAGTGAAGATAAACCAGCTAAGGAGAGACTAGGTAGTGACCAGAGAGAGACCACCAGAGAGCCTGTCAGAGAGGTAAGCCACAACCAGAAGGATCTGCCAGTTGGTTCAGGCAACAACTCATTATCTGGTGGTAGTCCAAAGAAAGGGGATTTGAAAGGAGCCTTTGAAAGGATTTCTGGTTGTGAGGAGTCCACAGATGGTAGTGTAGACATCATCTACACAGACTGTAGTAATAAGCCTCCAGAAGGTGTGCTGGACATAAGAGCATGTAGCACACTTGACTGTCATGCACAGGAAGATAGCCTAGCATTCCCCGAAACCTCAAGGAATACCCTGTCTCAGAGAGGAGAACAGAAGGCTGCATTTACAGGAATGATTGACCAGGATTCAGATTTCCCAAATGCAACTTCCTCTACAGGGGAATCTCTTAAAATAAAAAAAACATGTGGAGAGAAAGTCTGCAGATCATTAAAAGATTATGAAATGGAAGTGTGCCCAGACTCTTGTGCCAATGAGATAGAGTCTGTTGCAGATCATGAACCAAATACAAGAATATTGGACAGAGTAAATGTGTCTTTAAATTATATTCAACATGAACAGCAAGTTAAAGATGCATCTCAGAGAGAAATACAACAATTGGAAGTAAATTCTGAGTTTGACAAAGAAAATGCCCTTGGAGTTTTCTCTAATGAGTCGATGTCTTCTGGACACCACGGTGAGAGCTGTGTGCCCTCAGGGAGCCTAAAATCCATTGGGATACTGCCTTCATATCTGTCTTGGGAAAATTCAGAAGCAGCTATTAATAGTGAAGAAATTGACCTGAGAAAATGTTTTAAACATGAAGATGGTGAAATGCTTTGTGCAAATGTAAAGGACTGCACAGTCCTGCCTGAGCTGAAGGAAGGAGCAGCAAGGGATATGGGTAATCCTAGTGAAGGAAACAGCACAGACATCAGTGTGAAAATTGTGCCTTTGATGATGGAAGCAGAAACTAAAGTGAAAGAAGAAACCGAAGAACAGCAGAAGGGATCACCGGGTCACTTAACTGCTGGGGAGAAATCTGAGATGATTACCAGAGAAAATGGTCATGGTGGAAATATAAATGAGATGTCTCAGATCCACCTTAAATCCCAGAGGATGCTTGGCGATGCTGGAGAACAACAAAGCCAAAGGGATTTGGACTACATGTTGCAGAATGCAGAGGAATATGACCATCAAAAAGAAGTACATACAATATTGGAACACTCCACATCATCTAGTATGTTGTCAGATGAGGTGCAAAATAAGGGTTGCAAAGATGTGTCCAATATGATGAAAGAAATCACCGCAGCAAAGCTTGCCAAGGGTGGCATTGCTGCACATTCTCAGGAGCTGAAAGACTCAGAGGAGGAGAACATATGTCATCCATTAAAAAAGGACACTGAGTTGTGTGTAGATTCTTGCCTTCATGGTGCCCCCCAGAAAGCACAAGACCCCATTTCTACTAGGTGTAATGAAATACTTGGTGCCTTTGGGAACATGTCACGGCAGAAAGGCGTGCTTCCCTTAAAGAAGCAGCCCCATCGAACGTGTAAGAAAGTTTCCTGTCAGGAGCAAGTCAACACAGGGAGAAAATTAAGTAAACTCAGAAATTCTGCCTTTTTAAAATGTTCCTCTGAAACCATCCCCACAAAAGCACATAGATCTCTCAGTTCCCATGCTGTGTCTGCACCCATAAGACTAGAACCCGCAACAGTACCTGCCAGGACATTAGTTAGCCACATACCAAAGCAGAAGGCCACTCCGTGCCATCTCTTGAGCCTGAATGTCAGGAAGCCTACCAAAGAATCAGCTTTACTCAACAAGCTGTCCATCCTTGCCTCCACACTGGCCCCAGCCACAAAGTCCCAGAAACTGAGATATTGGCAGTGTTCCTCTGAACTTCTTCCAGTGGCTAAAAGCTACAAGCGGCTCAGATATAAAAGGCTCCTGGATGGATTTACACACAGTGCAATGCAGCTGAGTCCGTATTTCACAGCTGCTGGGTGGAATAAAAGGCCTAACAGTAAACCCTTGACACTTTATCCTCTGGAAGCCATCAAAATGAGCTTCCTAGATTTGAGCAACAAGATACCGTCACTGCTGTTTAGTTCCGAAATCTTCCCTGTCTCCTTTTACATGAAACCAGGCTCTGAGTGCATGACAGAGTCCCCACGGAGTTTTCCTGAGCACTGTGCTCCTGCAAGACTTGCCTTAGGAGAGGCCACCCCGTGCCCTTCTCGACCTCCCAAGTGGACCTTCTCTTTTTTCTTGTCCCACGGTTGCCCTGGGGTGGCCACATTCAGGGAAGACACTGGCCTCCACAGTCAGGCACACACCCAGGCTCCTCCTCAGCCTCCAGTTCCTCTCCAAGACTACGGAGGCTCCGCCATAGTTCAGACCAGAGCAGGCTGCTCTGTCCTTGGCCTTCACACGCTCCTAGCACTTTGTTCCCCTGGATGTTACCGAATCTGGACAAAAAAACGGAGCTTTTCCAGTCACATGCCTACCATGCAGAGGCTTTTCATGACCCAGTTTACACAGGGCTTGAAAGGGTTAAGGTCTCCAGCCTCCATCGCTGACAAGATCATCTGTTCTCTGCCCTACTCGGTGGGCCGAGTACTGTCCATTTGGAGCCAGCATGGACCTTCCGCCTACCCCTTCGAATTCTCTGCTCTTCATTCCACTCACAGCAAGTGGCAGCCAACCCTGGGCATCACAAACAGGTAAACTTTGCAAATTTCCCATGTTTGCTTCCTGCCAGTAAGGAGAGGAAAGGGGCACTATTGGAAATACAGTGCTATTTAGATAGAGCCTTTGTGTCTGCATTTTCTGTTTATACTTTGCCAAATCTCAGATCTGCTGGGAAAATGCAGCAGTAATTCTTAAGTGTAGACCCCTCTAATTTTCCTACAGAATCTGAACTTTCTGCAGAATCCTTTGTTTTGTGCTGTTCTTTGTTCTGTCCATTTATTCTGCAAACTGTCAGATTATTTGAATCTTCTTTTTTATTCTTGTCCCCACCTTGCAAAGAACAAATATCATCATAAGTTAAAGACTCTTAAGGTAGTGACAAATAGGCTTATAACTATAACTTGTTCACAAAGTATTATACAGCCAGAACCTAACTCAGTGTTTGGTGTGTAAAGGATACAGAGGAAATACTTTTTAAATAAGTTAATTATGTAGGCATAGCCAAGTTTATGAACCTCTGCATTTTTTTTTTTTCAGTTATAGTTGACTCTCAGTATTTTATTAGTTTCAGGTGTACCTGAACCTCTGCATTTCTTTCTAGAGCAGAAAGGTTTCAAAGATTGGCATTTGCATACTATAGTTGTAAAATTTATGGAATTTGAAGTAAACTGGAAAAACGTTCTTGTGGTTCAACCACTGAGAATAGTTGAAAATAATTTCACCAATATTCTAATTGAAAAGTAAAAAAAGAAAAAGAATTTGTGAATTACAAGGGGTGGTCAAGAAATTCATGGAATGAAGGGGAAGAAGGGTAAATAAGACCTATTGTTTTTCCTTTTCAATATATTCACCTTTAACCCTAAGACACTTTTGAGATCATTCTGAGTGACTAACATTTTAGTCTTCCTAAGCTCTAATTGAGTGTCATGTGCCAAGCCTGCAATAGCATCAGAACCTTTCGTTTGTTCCACTGCCCCTAACATATTGCTCTTGTACTTTTGCTTCACTTCAGCCACACCCTGTTACCATACGTGCCTCTTCCAGGCATGGAAACTACTTACACCACCAATGGCAATCAGATGAGGTAAGCCTCAGTGGCGCCTGGCACCTGAGGGCTTGCTGGGGGGGTGGGGGGTGGGGTGGGAGGGGGGGCTGAGGGAGAGGGGTGCACCTTCACTAATGGATGGCATGGACTGTAGGGAGAGTGGCTTAATGTTTGGAATCCATAGTCATGAAGTAGCCAATGCAACATCGCTCTTGTGCACAGGCGTATTTGGTCCATTTTCCTCTTCTTTTCTCCTTCACAGATTCTTTTAACTGTTTCAGCAGGCTGAAATAGTACTCTCCAGTTAATTGTGACCCCCTTATTCTTGTCATGGATCAGGAGGATACCCTCTGCATCCCAAAAAACAGTAGCCATGATTTTTCCAGCTGACTGTGACACATTGTACTTAGGGGTGGTGTGCTGTTTTCATGCCACTGCACAGACTCCTGCTCTGACTCAGGCTCATAATGATGAACCCAAGTTGCATCTCTGGTGACGGTTGGTTTAAAACTTTCTTTGTTGTCTCTGCAGAGGTCCAAAAACTGTCAGGAACACTCAACACGCTGTTGTTTTTGAAGCGGTGTGAGCATTCTTAGTACCCGTCTTGCACTGACTATTTTTTTTTTTTAAGATTTATTTTTATTGTTTTTGACAGAGAGAGAGACAGAGAGAAGGGGGAGGGCCCAGAGCAGTCTCCATAGTTGACAGCATTAGTTTTCCATATAGTTTCTCTCCACAGGTGGACGCAGGGCTGTGCAGGGCAGGAACTAGGCTGGGGGCCTCCTGCATAGGCCCCAGCAAGAACTGAACTGGGGGCACACCCCAGTTCAGCATATGGATCCGCCTGGGCCAGAGCCAGGTTTCAGTCCTTGGGCCCTGGGGCTGTAAAACGAGCGCTTAACCCGCTGAGCCATCCCAGCTTCCCCTGCATCTTGCACTGACATTTAACATCCTAGATGCTGATGGAGAATATTCAAAATGGTTGTAGGTGATACTCAGCCATTTCTGTAAGATGCTTTTTACTCAGTCGGGTATCTACCACTACAAGTTTTCAGCTTTTTTTGACAATGAGGAAGTGACCTCAACAGAGTGTCCCAGACGGAGGTCGTCATCAGTCTCTCTGCCTTACTTGAAAAGGCTATGGATTTCCCAGGGCAACAGTCCCCGTAAACCACTTACATGTCTTCCAAAATGATTTGAGGTGTTTTCCCTTATTTTGCGAGGAAGATAATGATGGCATGAAATTCAGTTTTATCTATACTTGGGGTTTTCTTCATGTTTGATGTACCTCTATGGCAATATCTAAAAGAACATGGATGCAAGTAGGCTGAAATATGGCACATATACTAAGTCATGCAATCAAATGTGTGTACTGGTACTCCCACCTCTCTGATAAACACCCCATTCCATGAATTTCTTGACGGGAACCCCGTACATTCCTAAATATCTGCTTTAGACATAATAGATAAATCCTCCTGTTTGTAATTTTTTGGATAAGCAGAAACTTTAAATATTTTCTTAATTTGCCCTTATCATTGCTATGGTTTAAAAATTAGACAGCCAAAAAGCCTTAAAATTCCAAATAGCCTGGCAACTTTGTGTATGTGGGCTGTCTCTGATGCAGAGTCGTTCTGTGTCATTAACAAGCTGCTGGTGCGTATTGTGCTTCTGAGCTCTTCTAAACTTGATCTCCATCTCGTGTAGGAACAATCTGAGATTTAATCTCAGATTGAATCTTAGATTCAAATGTGTTCTATTACAAGTAGCAACTAAGAATGTGTAATCAATGCCAGATTTGGGGTGAGGTGGAGTCAAAATTACTTAGCCACTTCATTGTACCATAAGTTCCCTCTCACAGCTATTGGTCATTTAGCCAACTTCCGTGCCTGGGTGGAATTGAACTCATATGAGCACATTTCATTTGTTCAGTTCACTAAATGTCTTCTCCCATCATCCCAAAATCTATTTCTTT
>PVKE010029638.1:0-20114 GCA_004027555.1 Craseonycteris thonglongyai | reverse complement strand
AAAATAAAAAAAAAAAAAAAAAAAAAAAAAATTGAGTACCAGAAATTGAATAAATGATTCAAACTGAAAAAAAGAATAATGGCAGGGTCTAGGACCTTCCCCAAAATTAGGTAATTAGGTTTGCAGCCTCACGTGTTCATGGATGCTACAGTTGCCCACATCTCTTTCAAAGTTCACCAGGTGCATTAGACAAACTCGCCTACATGACACTAAGTATCACACCCTCCAACTGCCCTGGGCTTTCTTTTTGCAGTCCGTGTTATGGAAGACAAGCCCAATGACTCTCCTTTTCACAGGTGAATTTTCTTCCTCATCTAAGGATTGTTGGCCAGAAGAGGAAATGAAAGAGCAATGACTTCTTGGCCTCTAAAATTTCAGCTTCCTCTCAACCTCATCTCTTTTGAATCTTCTGAGGAACAAGGTCAATGATGGTAAGTAACTATAAAGAATAGATCTAGGCTCCAGGAATTCCCCAAGATAGACAAGCAATTAAACTGGAACCGAACTAGATTATAATGGACACCCTGTTGCTGAAATGGGCAGCCCTGAATCCCCCGAGAAAAAAGATTATAAAGCATCTGCTCTTATGTTGAGGGTTTGTCCTCCTTGAAACACCTTTCCTTTCTGACCTCAGGTTTCAGAAATCTGCACACTCTTGACATTTTTGTGTAAACCTCATATCTGTCCATGGTTTTAATTAAGCCTGTTCTATGAGAAAGAGAGAGAGAGAGAGTATTATTTTCATCTATTCCACTATCAAGTGTATGTCCCAGGGTCAGGATGAAGCAAAAGCCTGCCATTCACTCAATGCTTTCACTTACCTCTGTAACAGTCGGAGCATCTTGCTACAGGGTATGATCCTGGTATTTAAAAGATACATTTTTTTAAAAATGACCACTAAAATGGAACTAACTCCTTCACTGATGCTCATCTAAAGAAACAGCTATCTGCTCCAACTCTGAAAGGAAACCTGGTGTTGGTGACGCTCCTGAGAGATTATTCCTACAGGATTTTTAAAGAGTAATGGTGACTAGAGGCTGTGTTTGCTTTATGTTTTATTCAGAACATTCTATTCTATGAAATGCTTCGCTCCTATATTTTTCTCTGTAGCCAGTTTTCATAAACTAAGGCTGAGAGAATGTATACAACTGCTCACCTTTTTCAAGACTTAGATATTTATTTGGGCTTAAAACTGCACAGAGACAGAGAAACAGGCTACTCCATATTAATTCCATTATGTAATTCTGGGGTACAGATTTGGTTTTATCCTCACCAGCATCTCCTATGGGTGTTAGGGAAATTTATAGTCGATATATCAGCTATTGGCAATGATTGATGAACTCCTGGATGGTGCAGCTGTGGCTTGTTTGGCATTTGTATCCATGCCTTGGCTGAAAGTGAAGAGGGCGCACTGATTTAATTTGTGGGTGACAGGAGTCTGGAAAGGATAGCAAATGCAGCGGGTGATAGAATGAACATCCAAAAAGATCATGAGAAATTGGGGCAACAGGACAAATCCAAGCAGATGGATTTTAACAGTAATAGATAGAAGACCCTGCACTGAGCTAAAATAAGCCAGGGAGTGTGTGGATATAAATGTCCAAGTTTGGGGTAATGAAGTGCAGGTACCCGGTGTGCATATGTTGTGGGGGGGAGTACGGTTTAGCAGTAGCAGGTGTGTGAGAAGATTTGAGGATTTGGGTTGAAAGCTAGTTCAGACAGTGAGATCTTTGCAGATCCAGAAATAAAACACTTGGTTGGCCCTGGTACTGTAGGGGGTTGGAGCAGTGCAAAGATGGAGTGGAAGAAGGAGGTCAAGAATACCCTTTTTTTAAATGCTTTATGTATTTTTTTTGAGCAAAGGCAAGAGAGAGAGAGAAAGAGAGAGAGAGAGAGAGAGAGAGAGAGAGAGAGAGAGAGAGATGGGGGGAGGGTCCAGAGCAGTCTCTATAGTTGCACATCATTAGTTGTGACATAGTTTTATTCCACACAGGTGGGTGTGGGGCCACATGGAGTGGGACCCAACTGGGGTCCTCCTGCATGGGAGGTGGGAACCTTCATTACTGAGCCATCCCAGGAGTTACCAGTTGTGCCGCAGTTCAGCATATGGGGTTTACACAAGCCAGGGCTGGGAATCGAACCCCAAGCCTCACAGTCACGAGGCAAGCGCTCAACCACTGAGCTATCCCAGCATCCCATATAACTTAAATTAACAAAATTTTTATGTTAAAAATGATTTCCCGGTATGGGAAAGTTAGGGGGTGAAAAAGAGCTAAGAGGACTGAGCCCAGAAGAAAAAGTGAAAGACTGGAAGAAAATAAATGGTCATAATAAAAATTGTATGTATAATATCCTTTTAATGCTGCTTTCCCTATATATTTGCACATGTGTATGAATGCATGGTTACTAAAATATTAACAGTGGTTGACTCTGGATAATAAAATTATTCTTGTATTTTCCCTACAGGTTTTTGTACTAACTTTTTTTGAAGTATATATTATATAAATCATATGGGAAAAGATCTTTAAAAAATAAAAGTTCAGAGCTACCCAAAGCTGAAAATACAAATGAAGGTAGCAGGTGGCATAGTGGATAAAGACCTAGGCATTGTAGTCAGAGAAATTTTATTTCAAATTCTGGCTCTCACATTGCAAGGTCCTTTAGTGTATAAGCTTAAGAGTGAGGGTGGCCTAAAGTTTAAATCCCACCTCCACCATCTATTGGCTATGTGATTTGGGCAAAACATTTAACCTCTCACCTTGGGAAAAAAAGGATACTCTTACTACTTGCCTCATAATGCCGCAATGAAGATTAAAAGAGTTAATATTTATAATATAGTCAGAACACTGCCTGGCACATAGTTAAAGATATACATGCTTGTCTTTTCCCTCTTTTTTTGCATCTCTGATTTTCATTCATACATATTTTGTATAATTTCAATTTATCTCCTTTCTTAGCATTCTTCTTTTTTTGTTTAACTTTTTCAGTGGTTTCCTAGAGTTTATAATATACATTTTCAACTAAGTTAACTTTCAAATAACATTATCCTTTTCCACAGGTAGTAAAAGTACCTTAAAACAGAATATTTCCAGTTTCTTCCATCCTTGTGGCGTTGTTATTCATTTAACTTATCTATCTACAGCTGACCCGTGAACAACATGGTTTGAACTGTATGGATCTGCTTATACATGGATTTTTTTCAATAAATACCTGTACTGTTTTTTATTCACAGTTAAGAGTCATGGATGCAGAGGGCTGACTGTATGAGTTGCTCTACAGTCTACACCATTGCTCACAGGGCACTTGAGCATATTTTAATATCCTCAAAGGCTCCTGGGACCAATCCTCCACGAATACTGGGGTACAGCTAAAGTTTTAGGGGTATCAAAAGTTATATGTGGATTATCAACTATGGGAGAGGGGGTCAGTGCCCCAACTCTCAATTATTCAAGAGTTGATTATACTCTAAAGCACCTAACATATTGTCACACGTTTTTGCTTTAAACAAAAGGTCTTCTCGATTACAGATTTTAGATTATGGTACCTTGGTACTTACGATCAGTTGGTTCCAGGTGTGATGAGTAGGAAAAATGATGAGTAGCAAACACGTTTTTCCCATAAGGAATACTATAAATAAATTTAATGTGTTCCCAAATCAAAACACAAAATGGCCACAGAAGCTAAGATAAGACCGCAAGGGGATGTGTGCATGGCAAGAGCTACCATGTGACTAACACGTGACCCCTTGTTCTGATCGGAAAGGGTAGCAAGTCACAAGGCAATGAACACTGACAAGTTCTAGCTTGTATGTCATGTACCAAACAAACGATGAGTGCCAAGACAACATTTTTGCATCAGAATGTACTGAGTACCAAATTCAATGAGTTTCAAAGCAGTCAAGTACCAAGGTCAGACTGTGATCAATTATCTGATACTCTTCCTTTCTTTCTGTAGATTCAAGTTTCTGTCCTATATCATTTTCTTTCTGACTGAAGAACTTTTTTTTTTTTAATATTTCTTGCTGCTATTGACTAAATGTCTGTGTCCCCCACCCACGTGTATATGTTGAAATCTATTCCTCAATGTAATGATATTTGGAGGTGGAGCCTTTGGGAGCTTATTAGATCATGAGGGTAGCACCCTCATGAATGGAATTAGTGCTCTTATAAAAGAGACCCAGAACACTTCCTTATCCCCTTCTGCCCTGTAAGAATACAGCAAGATATAAGGTGATGGAAGGGGAACTGATACTGAGTGATGGGCACATAATACGATGCATGAATGATGTGAGGTGGACTTGTACATCTGTAAACTGTCTAATTGTTACCAACCAATGTAACCTCATCAAATTTAACAATAAATTAAAAAAAAAAAAAAAAAAAAAGAATACAGCAAGAAGACAGAGGTCTAATAAACCAGGAAGTACGTTTTCATCAGAACTCAACTATCCTGGCACAAACTGTGGGACTTCCCAGCCTCCAGAACTATGAGAAATAAATTCCTGTTGTTTATAAGCCACCCAGTCTATAGGATTTTGTCATAACAATAACCCTCCAAAATTATGACACTTGCAAAACAAGTCTGCTGGTGAGGAATTCCCTCCATTTTGTTTTTCTGAGAAAGTCTTTATTTCTCCTTTACTTTTGGAGGATAATTCCTCTAGACACAGAAGTCTAGGTGGGCAGTTGGTTTTCTTTCAACATTTTAAAGCTTTCACTCCACTCTTGTCTTTCTTCCACTGTTTCTGACAAGACATCTATTATAAATCTTATCCTTGTTCCTAGGTAAGATGTTTTCATTCTTCTGGCTTCTTACAATGTTTTCGTTTTAACCTTGATTTTCTTGAATTTTTATATGATAGTCCTAGGTGGTTGGTTTTTGTTTTGTTTTGCATTTATCCTGTTTGGTTTTACTGACTTTCATTAGTCTGTGATTTGGTGTCTTTAATTAAGTTTGGAAAATTCTCAACCATCATTAATTCAAATATTTATTTTGCTTTCTTCTTTCTTTCTTTTCCTTCTAATATTCCAATGGCACATGTCTTACATCTTTTGATATTGTCCCACAGTTCTTAGATGTTCTGTTCTGTTTTTTGTTTTCTTCATTATTTTTCTCTTTACACTCACTTTGGAAAGTTTCTGTTGACCTATGTTCAAGCTTATGGATTCTTTCTTGAGCCATGACAAGTCTACTGATAGCCCATCAAAGGCATTCTTCATTTCAGTTGTAGTTTTGATGTTAAGCATTTCCTGTTGATTATTTCTTAGACTTTCTATCACTCTGCTTACATTATTTATCCATTCTTGAATGTTGTCTACTTTTTCTATTAGAACCCTTAACATATTAATCATTGTGTTTGTTTTTTATTTCTTATTTTATAATTCCCACATCTATCTATGTCATATCTGAGCCTGGTTCTGATGTTGGCTTTGTCAATTGATCCTGCTTTGTGTTTTTTCTTGCCTTTGGCATGCCTTGTAATTTTTGAGTATTAGACATGTCTTATTTAATAGGAACTGAGGTAAATTGGCCATAGGATGAAGATTTATGTTAATCTGGCTAGGATGTGGGCTATGTTTAATATCTATTGTAGCTATGGGTACCAGAGGCTTCAAATTTCTCTGGTTCCTTGCTTTTGTCTCCCCTGTTAACTTTGGATTTCCCTAAATACTCCTTCTAAGAAAGAGTTGATCCATGACTTGCAGTTATTCAAGCTGCAATACACTGCTATTATACTGGAAACTGCTGGTGTAGATGTAGAGAAGAGGTAGCATTCTATAATCTTCTGATCAAATCTCCTCATGGGCTTGTGTTTCTGGGCTATGACCTTCACAGATGTTTCTCTCAGACTCCCCCCCCCACCCCCCACTCCTCCCTCCCCACCGCCCTCTTCATGGCTATAGTATTCCCAATCCATTTCTTTCAAGGCCTAACCCCTGTTACTGATGGTTGGTGTTTCTGGTTTCTTGTTGTTTGTTTGTTTTTCCTAAGCAAAACAGGAAAACTAGAGAAAATTGGAATGGGAAGACTGCCCTTCCCCCAGCTGGGGTAAGACTCCTAGAAAGTGTTTCTCCTGGAGTGTATTATGGAGAATGAGCTGGGTGTATTTCACAATGATTATGCTCTTCCTACCATGAACAGACTCACATGGGGATCTTTATCTTCACCTTGAGAACGTGGTAGAGTCCTAGCAGTATAACTCACATAAAGAGTACCCCCATCCCCAATAAAACTGTGGACGCCTATAGTTTCTCATTCTCAAGTTAGTTTGTGCTCAGCTTCCAGAAATTTGTCAATTTAAGTGTTCTTACCAGTTTATGGTTCCACTGACTTCCACTCCAAAGTAGATCTCACCAGCATTCTCTGTATTCACTTTTCTCTTAAGACTTTTGGGGTGGTAGGAGTATTATGGAAAGAACCCTGGTAGAGACAAAATAAAGGAGACTTAGTATCTGAAGGATAGTTGAGGAAAAACATTTAAAATCTTTTTTATCTCTGAGGTTCCATAGTTCTCTTACTCCTATAGCCCAAATCTGGTCACTCCGGAGAAGAAAACTAATTAATATAATATGCAAATTAAAGAGCAGTTGTAACACTAACTAAAATTTTCGTATCAACAGCTAGTCCAGTTGTGTACAGGTATAAATGAAGACATCAGTGTCTCTCTGCAGCTACAGAATCTCACACCAAAAACTATTGATGATTTTGCTTTCTAAACAGAACTGAGATGTATGAAAATGATGACTTCTGAGCGCCTCTTTATCTAAGACAGCACCCTAAAAGGTCAATACCACGCTTTCTGACAGACCAGTAATGAATTTGAGCTTCATCAGAAGATTGGGTGGGGGTAGGGTGCAATAACAGCCTCTGGCACACCATCAGACAAGCCTGTGGGGCAGATGCGTGAGTCCCAGGGCTAGTGTGATGGTTTCTTCACCTCACACCCAGGCCCTTTCAATCACATGAAACTAAATCTATACCTTTTTAAATGTGGACAGACTGCATTGCGCTGTGTTTTGCTGGTGGGTAGTCATGACTTGTTAAGACAGCTCTCTAGCAGGCAAAGCAATTGAGGAGTTGTAATTCTCAGGGTAGGGAGTTGTGTCAGCAAAAGCAAGACTGTGCTGCCATCTCTCTCTCTCCCCCACCCCCTTATGAGAAGTTTCTATGCAGCAAATAATGCATCTTCCCAATATGCTTTGCACAGCATTAACTGAAGACATGTATCTGGACTTCCAGGCACAACAATGGCTCTTTGTCCTTTTATCATAGAATAGACCTTGGAAAGTCAGGAAAAGCGAGCTAGAGACTCAAAAACCCCAAAATTTGTCATTATGGCAACTTTTGTACAGGCCTAGAAATATTTGCTTCCTAAACACTTCCTCTTCCCATACTGTCCAACTTTCACTAAAGTTTTTGCTCTGAGTTGGAACACCACTCTTGATTTTAAAAAGGAAAATAAAAAGTGCAAGCACATGGACTTTAAGTTCTTTTTCTGTTCTGACAGTCGTATTTTAATTATTTATATTAGTTCAGAATGCTGAGGGATACCGGGATAGCTTAGCAGTTGAGCACTTGCAATCGCAAGGTCCGGGGTTTGATTCCCGGCCCTGGCCCATTCAATCCCTTTTGCTGAACTGTGACACACTGGTAACTGCCAACATGGTTCCCTGGCAAAGTTCTCACCTCCCATGCGGGAGGCCCCCAGTTTGGTTCCTGCCCACGTGAGCCTACATCCACCTGTGTGGAATGAAACCATGTCACAACTAATGATGTACAACTATGGAGACAGCTCTGGACCCTCCCCCTTCCTTTTCTCTCTCTCTCTCTCTCTCTCTCTCTCTCTGTCTCTCTCTCCTTCTCTAAAAAAATAAATAAATATTTTTAAAAAGAAGAATGCTGAGTTGTCAATCACAACATTATTACCTGAGCAAGAAATTATCAAGTAAGATAAACAACCAGAATTATGTTTGTGTTATTAAAGGTTATTGGCTTAGCCAGTGTCCTTGTAGGAAACAACTCCTGAGGCAGATGGTTCGGTTAAAGGAAGCATCAAGGGAAGTCGGGGCTTCCAGAGACCAGTAACAGTGGGAAACCATTGCCATTTCTAGGACTGGAAGGGTAAGTGAGTCCAGAAGTGCTAGAGTCCTGGAAGGCCTCCGCTGAGGCCCCTCACCTGGCAGGGCTGTAGTTCGAGGAAGGGAGGGAGTAGGGGTGAGTGCTCTGGCCCCCAGCTCCTGGGGAGGCAGGCCAGGGCTCATTCTCAGGCTCATCTCAGGGCAGGGTCACATGTGCGAGTCAAGGCACCTCAGGAGCCTTGCTGGCCTCACCCGAATCCTGGCTGTCCACTTGGCCAAAGCCCACAAGACATCCACAAGGGAGACTGGGGTGCACTCGCTGGGGCTCTGTCCCCAGGAGCACAGGGCAGGGCTCAAAAAGGAAGACTACGGATCATGGGGCAGGCGTGTCATAGAGAATAACAACCACCATAATTTTCACAGGTCACGGCAACAACTTCTAGGTCTTAGGACTCTTATGAGACCCCTTTGTTCAGGTTATTTTTCAAGGACAGAGTTTTGATAAAGGAAGGAAATAAGTTGGCCATAGTCCTTTACACTCAAAAGCAAGACTGACATTCTTGTGACGACCCTCACATCAGTGCCTCATCAAATTAGATTCTTGGAACAGTTTAATGGGGAAAAGCGCTCTCCCTCCATAGAAGGAGAGAAGGGAAACCCTTTCCTCACTTCCTAGGAATTCTCCCCACCCCCACCCCCCAGAACTTCTCTTATTAATCATGAAGACTTCCATTTCTAAGGCCAGGCTCTGAAATTTCATTATTCAGCATTATAAGCAAAAACAATAGGCCAGTAAGACTCAATTTTACTGACAGAAACAGACAAAGGAGTAAATAATATTTTACTAATACTCAAGAGTAAAGGAGCATATAGCTTCGCTCTTCCACACACTTGATACACTTTTTTGGGGTTTTTTACAAGGAAACAGCAGTTTTAGCATTTCCCAGTAGTCACTATGCATGCAGTGATGAGGGGAAGGCAACCCAGCAGGTTCAGGGCAGAAGCTCTGTGGGCAGCAGGGTGGCCTCTCTGGCTGGGCACTCAGTGCCCCAAAACCTCCTCTCCAGGCTGGTTGCCATGGACTCCGGAGGTTCCTGCACATATGAGTAGTTCTATGTGTCCCACTGACAACCATTTTGAAATACAGAGATAACTCAAAAGGAAATGCTTTTAGAGCAAAGTTCTTTTGTGTAAAATCAACCTCAGTGCAGAAATTGCCTCAGGAAATTTTAGTTTCTCCAGTAGCAGTAGCAACGGATTAAAAAAAAAAAAAATGCCTGGTAAGTATTGAGTGCCTCTCTATTACAGGCACTATTAGGTCTATTGCAAGCATTAGCTCCCTTCCTCTTGTTACAGCCCTGTGAAGGAGAGACTAATTTTAGTTTAGTCTGTTTGTTTTGTGTTGTTTTTAAGACCTAGAAAGTAGGATCACGGCCAGTACTCGTGAGGGTGAACCTGAAAGGAGAGCTCAGCCTCTCCCCCTACAGTGTCCAAGCTCTAGCCACAGCCGTGGGCCTCTTGGAGCCTGTGAGGGCTGACAAATAAACCTCCCTCTTTTTCATTTAAAAATTAAAAACAAAGGTATTTAGAAAAAAAAAGTATCTTTTTAGAGTAAATTTAAGTGCCTTAAAGAAAAAGACTTCAAAACAACAGAATGTTTTTGAAGAAACTGTACAGCTTCCTGCCCCAAATGGAAGCGAAATCTACCATGTTCTCTGTTTTGGTTCTGACGCATTCGTAAAGACGGGAGATGGGAGAGAAGGGCCCTTGACGGTGGAACGCCTTGCAGGTGCCGAAGGTTCAGGAATGAGCAGGACAGATAAGGTTTCTTCCACATGTAGCTTCTAGGGTAGTATTTTCTGAAATGCTAACTGAAAAAACCAGATCGTTAAGTGCTATGTAGAGTATGAGCATGTTTTGTTTCTCACAGTCCTAGAGGTTGGAAGTCCCAATTCAAGGGGTTGGTAGGTTCACTGTCTGGTTGAGAGTCACTTCTTGGTTCATAGACGCCATCTTCTCACTGTGTCCTCATGGGGCAGAAGGTGCACGGGAGGTCCCTCGGGTCTCTTGTATAAGGGGCACTACCCCCTCATGACCTAAAAACCACACAAAGGACCCACATTCAAATACTCTTGCATTGGAGGTTAGGATTTCAACACATAAATTTCTGGCAAACACATCCAGTCTATTGCAGTGTTTGCCTGTAACTGAAAGAATATTTATCAAAAGATTCTCTCTAGGTGATAAAACAGACAACTTTAGCTTTATTCAATTTGCTTCTATATGATTTCTGAATTCTCTAAAATTAATGACCATGAACTCTGAAGTCAAGGACTAAGTCTTATTCTTCTTTGTAACAGGTGCATCCAGCCTGGCACTGGGTGAAGTAGGACTTGGCATGCGGCTGTTGACCCAGAGAACGGCCTGCAATTTCCAATGACCACAGTCTCGGGTGGCACACTCCCCAGTGTCCACATGCTCGGAGCCAAGTCGTGTGCAAGGGCTTCATTTGTTTCACTGGCTGGCTTGTTAGAGTGTGCTGGGCAGCTTTGCCACCTGATCCGGGTTTCAGCAGAAGAGAACATTCTTATCAGTACTTGAGGCTCTGACTGGGCTGAATCTTGACATGTCTCTGGTTTGTACCCAGAGTTTTGGACTCTGCCTGTCACACTGCTGCGACTGTTAAATTCTGCTGAAATATGTTGAGCAGCCTGAAGAAAGGGAGATTGCATTGGACTAATAGGAATGTTAATGGATTTTGTTGCTTTGTTGAGTCTCTCAAATTACACTATTAGGTACAGAATATTATTTAGAAATTGTTGAAATATGTAATTTTGGTCCATTGATTTTATATCATCCATATCCATAATTTGTATTATGGATTTGTTTTGTTCATGTGCAGGCTCTTTAGACCTTGGGGACAGCAATGAACAAAGTGCTAAATATGCAGTTGCTGGCATGTGAAGGGCTATGAAATATAGTTCTGGCTTCGACAGATAAGCCAGTCAATTTAAGTTATATTAAATGAATTCACTTTTTCAGAGACCTTTAATTTCAGCCTGATTAAAAAGGGGCAAGGATGATAGAGTGAAATTTTAAGTCTGTAACAGTTTCTTTTTAGGACATCATTTTCCAAATTTGGGTTGGAAGGCAGCATATGATAATCTATTACTGTCCACACTGCGGGGGTTTAAATAGAAGCTCAGCCATTTACATAAATCCCAGACTTCCCCTTCCCCCAATCAGGTTTTACTCTTATATCTAATTCCTACGAGCTTTTACAAAGCCTTTTGTTTTTTAATTTTATTATTGACTTATGATCCACAAAAAGAAAAAGAAATGTGCACATCATAAGGGAACAGCTCAATTAATTAACCCAAGGAGATCACACGCATGTATCCATCACCCCAGTTAAAACACAGAACTTTACCAGTACAACATGAGCTCCTTCATGCCTCCTCCCAGTCATTTTGCCTCATACTTCCCCGAAGACAGAATAATTGTGCCTGATTTTGAATGTAAATTTATTCATCATGTGGTTGTGTGCAGCTGTTGGTCATTCACTTCATTGCTGAATAGTCTTCTCCTATTGGTAGACATTGGGCTGATTTCTAGTTTGGAGCATTATGAATCCTCCTTCTATAAACAATTCTGTTCAGGTCTTTTGAGTCTATAGTCACACTATTCTGTTGGGTATAGATCAAGTAGTGGAATTACTGGAAAATATAGGATGTTTTTATTCAACATTACTTTGTGATAAAGCCAAACAGTTTTCCAAAATGGTTATAGAGCTTTACAGTTTTTCAATAGTGTGTAATGGTTCCCACAGTACCACATTCTTGCCCAAGTTTGGTCTTTTCCACCTTTGTCATTTTAGCTATTCTGGTGAGTTTGTTCTACTTTGTTGTTAGTTTAATTTGTAGTTTCTGGATTACTAAGGATGTTGAACACCATATAATATGTTTACTGGCCACTTGCTGGAGTCACTTACCCATTTCTCTATTGGGCTATTTGCACCATCCATTGTTTTGTAGGATTCTTTATGACTTGCTCGCGAGTTATATGTATTGCATGTAACTTTTCTCACTCTATGGCTTTATTTTTTACTCTCTTAATTATCATTCTTGATAAACCAAAGTTCTTAATTTTAATGTTGTCTAGTTTATCAGTATTTTCATTTACTGTTACTGCTTTTTGTCTTATTAAAATCTTTGATTACTCAAAATTAAAAACAAAATCTGATGTTAGCTTATAAAAGTTATATTGTTTGTTTTATGTTTTTTAAGATTTTGATCTATAATCTACTTGGAATTTGTTAGAGAGCATGATATGAGATAGGATTTTGTGAGCTTCATCAGGCTTTGGAAATCCCACAGCTAAATAGAAGAAGCTTGTTTCTGTCACTTAGTTTTTATTTTATATCTCCTGAAAGAGATCTTTTAGATGCATGCTTAGAAAGATTTTTAAATTGTATGTGACTCTCATGTATTAGTTTTGGGGTATCCATTGCTTGACCCCCCAGTTCACCCATCATGCTTTTCAATCCTGCCATTGGCTCCAGGCTGAACTGCACAGACTTTATGAAAGAGTTCCTTGACATTTGGATTCTGGTCAGTTTAACAAATGGGAAGCACCAAGAAGAGCAGAGGGTGGAAGGTCTGGAAGGATGGAATATTTATTGTCCCAGCTCGCTCTCTTCCAGGTCCCTTCCTTTTGTCAAAGACCATAGCTCCTGCCAGCCACCTCCTATACAACTCCTTTCTCAGGGGTCTAATAACCACTCCCTCTCCTTGCCCCTTCGAGCAAAGGGTGGTAACTTCTCCCTATTCTTCTAGTCCAGAGGTACCATCCTTTCCTGGTTGTCCTAAACCCTGTCCACACCTTTGTAAACTGTCCCTTTATTAAACGCTCCTCAATTCTCCCAATTTAAGTGTATTATTGAATAATACAGTGAAAGAATTCTTTCTTTCTTTTTTTTTTTAAAGATTTATTTTTATTGTTGTTTTTGACAGAGAGAGAGAGAAAGAGAGAGAGAGAGATACAGAGACAGACAGAAGTGGGAGGGCCTCAAACAGTCTCCATAGTTGTACATCATTGGTTTTTCCACATAGTTTCATTCCACAGGTGGGCGCAAGGCTGCACAGGGCAGGAACTGGGCTGGGGTCTTCACTCCGGTGAGAACTGAAGTGGGGGCACTCCCCAGTTCAGCATATGGGTCCACACGGGCCGGGGCCGGGATTCGATCCTTGGTCCCCAGGGCTACGAAGTGAGCACTTAACCCACTGAGCCATCCCGGCTTCCCCTGAAAGAATTCTTAAAACTTCTTCACCACCTGAGAACTCAACTCTCTTAAATCACTTGTCAACATCTAGTCATCAATGTCCATGTTTTCCACCATAATGTCATCTTTGAGTCTAAAACACCCAGTAATGCTATATTTCTTAGGTGAGAGTGCCACTATAGTTTCTGGGATTTTCTTATCAGCTACTGGTACTCATTTTTCAAGCTTTGATGCACAGACCATGACAATTACATCACAATAACTACCTGGTCGATAACAAGATGCTTCCTGTTTTCAGAGGTATCAAATTTTTTAAAATATGTATCTTATTTATAATCAATGAAATATTAATTATAATAATGATGATGATAACTACAAAAAATACTAGGATCTTTACATATACCATGATCTCCTTTAATGAGAATAAAAATCCTTTCTGGAAGATATTATTATTTCCTTTTAACAAATGGGGAAACTTGGGCCCAGAAATGTTAAGTACTTTGCTCAGGATCCCACAAGACAGTGGCAGAGCTGGATTCAAAATCAAGTTCACCTAATGTCAAAGCCTATACTCTGAACGACCTGCCTATATAGTTATTCAGCCCCAAGAGAGCATGGTATATTCAGTTAATTCCTAGTGACCTGGCTGATCTCTCTAGGTCCTTCCTGAAATTCCCAATAACTCCCACCCCAATTCTAGGTCTTCTACATGAAGGACTTTGTCTCCTGCCCCACCAAACAAGTCAGTGATGAGAATAAGAATGGATGGCCTATGACAACTGATTGCTGTCACCACATGGCAGCTCTAACAGATCCTACCCTCAGTAGTTGATGTCCCTTGGGACAGATGGACTGAGGCATGCTGCTGCCTTCCAGTGTGCTCACAGCATTTGCAACTTCCATACAGGCAAAGCTTGTTTTCCAGCAGACCGTAGTAAAGCAACTGCCTACCATGAGAACAGGGAGCAATAAGGCTGAAGAAATGCACAGAGCAAGGCTCCAAACACAGATCATTGACACCAGCCTTAGCTATCACGCCTTTGAGGAACACATAGAAGAGCTTCTGCTCCCTGCGTGACAGTGCAGGTTCGGAGGAGGTGGTTAAGCACCATTGAACAGAATGAGTATATTTTCCCCATCACTGATGGTACTCAAGCCTCACACTTCATAACTGTTCTAATCTCAGTCCTTCTCAGGTGCCCTCGAGGGTCCCCTTGACAGCTCCCTCTTCAGGGAAGCTGGATATACAGCTGTGTTGCTCAAAGTCAGGACCACGGCCCAGCAGCCTCAGCATTTCCTAGGACTTTGTTAAAAATGCGTATTCTCAGGTCTGATCTTAGACCTGCTAAATCCAAAACTCTAAAGGTGGGAGCCTAGCAACCTGTGTTTTAACAAACCCCCAGGTGATCCTTGTGCCCACCAATGTTTGTGAAGCTCAAATACACAGTATTTTGTGAAAAACTGGGATCTAGCATGACCTCATTGTGGCTATAATTGGAATTTAATTATTGAATTAAAAAGTAAAAACATACAGTAAGTCCTCGCTGAATATTGTCAATGGATTCTGTGAATTTGAGTTAACCAATGTATAATGAAACCAAGTTTACCATACACTAAATTGATATAAACAAGAGTTCAGTTCCTACAGCATCTCATCTATGTTATAACAACATTGAATGAAATGATGTTATTCAAGGACCTGCTGTGATACGTATTTATTTTTACACATCAAATGTTACAAAGACATGCAAAATTGATCATTTTATCCACTCCAGCCCTGATCTTCAGAGGTAACCATGGCCAAAAAGTGTGATAGAATCCATTCACACCAATCTATGTTTATTCACACACAGACAGATGCATATACTCCTATATGGGCCACTCCCCCTTTTCTTTCCACTTATTTTTGGTGGTTACAAAAATGAACTTATATCCCAATACACACACTACTTTACAGTCTTCCTTTTCACTTAATATATCATGAACATCCCTCCAGATCAATACATTTAGTTCTAATTTCTTTTGTTCTTTAGAGGTTATAAGATATTCTGAAGCATGAATGCACCATATTTTATTCCATCACTTTAAAAAAGTTGATAGACATTCAGCATATCTTCACTTTTTCCCAGAGGCTAAATTAGAGGATTCCTACTGTAGAAATAATTTCTGGCCTTGGATTTAATCATAGGCTGCAAGGGAAGCTATAAAGGCAAATATATGAGAGTATTCTTGTACCTAAAGATTGCCTGAACTACTAAAGCCAAGCTCCTCTGTCTTCAAGAATTCAAAAAGCCCTTGTTAACTGTCTTTTCTGTGCCAGGCATTGTGCTAGTTGCTGGGGACGCAATGGTGGACAAGACGAACATGTTCTTGATTCTCATAGAACACACTCTCCCATGAGGTGACAGATAGGCTCAAAAGGCCATTGTAATGCAGTAGGATGAATGTCAACTGAGGAGCCAGTTTCCTGGAGGAGATGCCAGGTAAGCTATAACCTGTCGACTGAATAGGAGTTAGTCAGATGAAGGAAGGGAAGTGTTCAAAGTAGAAGGAACAGCATGGTGAGTTTAGAGGACTTTCAAGTAGTATGAGGGGAGGACACATAAAGCTAGAGGTACAAACAGGAGCCTAGTGATGAAGCCACTTGAAAGTTTTAACATTAAAAAAAAAAAAAAGCCCTTTTGACAAACAGAAGGGTATCTGTCCCTTATATTATATAAGGATCTCTCATTAGAAATTGGAAAAACTGCATTGGGAAGAAAAATGAGTCAGAAAGAAACTTGGACACTGGAAGTTGAATGTTATGCCAGACCCGAACACATAAAATAAGAAATAGTCCATAAACCTAGGGGATCTGGGTGGCACAGCTCAGGGCACGGCTTCTACTGGAGGGTGTTCTTGACCTTTCCTCATACCTCACAGCTTTCCTATCAGCTGGGAATTCAACTAACCTTCCAGTACATTACTCAGCTCTGGTATTGAACTTTTCACACAAAACTCTCATGTCACATGTAGGTAGCACTTCATTTCTTCCAAGCACATCACCAGAATTCACCAGCCAAATACAAGGGAACAATGGCTGCATAATCATGTTTTTATCAAAATCCCAAAATGTATTATTCAAACAAATGAGAAAAAAAGTATTTACTTAAAAAAATAGAAAAGAAAACCTTATGTAGGTGATGACCTATTATTTTGTCATGCTTTCTTGGCACTCTTTTTTACATATAGTATACAAAAAAAAAGTTAGTAGAGGGGCATTTTGTAATGAGTCAAAAACGGATGGGAGGAGGATGGGGAAGTGGAAGGAAAAAGGGAAGAAATCAAGAAGTACAAGTTCATAGTCACAAAATAGTCACAGGGATGTAAAGTACAGCATAGGGCATATGGTCAATAACATCATAATAATTATATATAAGAATTTTGGAAGTTATATAAATGTCTTGTCACTCACTATACTGTACATCTGAAACCAATATAATATTGTTTGTCAAATGTAATTGAAAAATAAAAACAAATGAGGAAAAAAATAGATTAGAAATTTTCTCGTTTGGTCTTCAATAGTAACATCAATAAAAATTATGATGGGAAGCTGGGATGGCTCAGTGGCTTAAGTGCTCACTTTGCAGCCCTGGGGACTGAGGATCGAATCCCGGCCCCGGCCCGTGTGGACCCATATGTTGGACTAGAGAGTGTCCCCCAGTTCAGTTCTCACCGGGGCGAGACCCCAGCCCAGTTCCTGCCCTGTGCAGCCCCACTCCCACCTGTAAAATGAAACTATGTGGAAAAACCAATGATGTGCAACTATGGAGACTGTTCTGGGCCCTCCCCCTTCTCTCTGTCTCTGTCTCTGTATCTCTCTCTCTATCAAAAACAATAAAAATAAATCTTTTAAAAAATAATAATAATAATTAATAAATAAAAATTGTCATGATCATTTATATAGTGTTTACGAAGTACTCGTATTATCAACTTGCTGAGTCTTATGAAAGGCCGGAATTACGAATCTGAGGCTTAGAGAGATGAGGTAACCAACGCCTCCATCCAGAGCCTGAAATACCTGTGGATGCTGTCAATCTGGGTTGTTTCTAGACATCTCCTTCCTCCCCTTCCTCATCCCCTTCTCCCCAGCTCACCTGGTCCAGGCCCCATGCTAATGTTCTCTAAGCACCCACATTCCCCAGCCAAGGTCATCCCTCATTGAGAAGGGCCTGTGTACTGCTTCATCTTTTGCTCCTTAGCTTTATTTAAAACTGCTCTCAGCTGCTGTCCTTGGGAAAGGGACTCATGAACTATTTTACACCAAGCTCTTAATGCCCAACCATGACGAATAAACTGCTCTTGTACCCTCCCCCAGGTATATATTCTCCCCAGGTTGGTATGCATATTAATAGGCTCTTACTGTGTTGGAATATGGAACGTATATTTTGGGGAGAGGGGATCTTTCCAATGACCTGCCCCAATCCTATTTATATTATTTTACTGCTTGATTGAAGAGGCATTAATCATATAGAGCCCCATCTTGGAGTCAAAAGAACTGGGTTTGAGCCCCTGCTCTTGGGTATGGACTTCACATTGCTGACCTTGACCTCCTCACCTCTTACATGAGAAGAATAGACTGGTGTATGACTGTGCAAGGAGACTAGAGAGACCAATGGCACAAAAATCTCAGTACTATAGCAGCTTTCTCAAACCACTATGGCCAGAGGATCTTGTAGTTGTAGGTGGTCCAAGGGTGATGCCAAGAGCCCCTTGCTCCATGGGCCTCACAGCACTAGCAGAGAGGTGAGGTGACCCCCACTTCTGTCCACAGCCATGGATGTTCCCCAGGCACCTGTGAGCCAGGAGGGAGAACTAAACTCTGCCACCAGCGGGTTTCCGGCTCTTCCCTGTATGTACAGCTATCATTACATATTTTACTTTGGCTTGTCTTGAACTAGGTGACAGGGACAATATCACTGAAATGCCTCCTGAAGCATTGATCCTCTTAGCAATCCTATTTTTTTTTAATACAGTCCCTTCAGCCATTAATGCTGTTTTACAGCCCTGGAGAAGAGGAGGACGAGTCCTTCCCAGAATAAAGAAGGTAGGAAAATAGGGGGATATGACACAGGGGCATCATCTAGGAAGGGTAAGTATGGGTCCTTTTGTCTCACAGATGAAGTTCAGGTATAGAGTTCAGAGGCTACTCCTCTTGAGGGTCAACTTGGAAGTAAGGGGATGATAATAAAGCACAGAAAGAGCAAAGGGATTAGTAGGGTGCCCTCCTCAAACATGAGGGCCCAGAAGTAGAAGACAAGAGGGAGTATAAAGTTGTGGGGAGTGGGGATAAGACAGCCCCCCTTGCCTCCCTGGTGTTCTGAGTGTGGTAGGGTCTAGTTCTCAGATCAAAGCATGCTGGCTGGGACTCGTGGGCTAAGGTGAAGGACAAAGTGTCCCTCCAGCAGAGGGTTGGGAGGCAGCTGTCTGAGCTGCCAGGTGAATGGAATTCGCAGCCAGGCCTCGATGACAGGCAAGTGAAGGCCCAGTCAGAGGGGACCCACTGAGAGAAGAGCTCACAAGTCACTCCAGCCAAGAACCCTTCAACAGTGATGGGGTGAGGGCAGAAACCACTGCTGCCCAGGAACCAGTGGAAATACAGCTTCTTTGGGGGCCACGGAAAAGTGCCCAGAGAAAGATGGCCCTTGGGCAAGAGTCCTTCCTCCAACACCAAGCTTCCCTTGGCACTTTGATTATATCTTGGAAGGAAGAAGGGGAGCCTTTGAAGCAGAAAAACAGTCCAGATGTGAAGTTCAAAATTTGAATTGATTATCTAGCCAACAAGAGGCAGAGGAGACTGAGTGATATGTAACTGGTCAGTTTAACTCCCCACCACCAATGGGCAAGATGCACTGCAAGAAAACTTAGTTCCAGGAGAGTTGAACAAAGAAATCCCTGCCCCACCACCTTTCTTGTTCTTGTTCTCGTTCTTTTTTTTTAACCATCTGAAACAGTACATGCCACAAATAAATGTCTTCACTATAGATCAGAAAAAGCAGCCCACTTTTCACATTTTGGCAAATCTCAGTCTTAGTAAACAATATTAACAATGTGCAAGGTCATTTTTAATTCTCTAGTATAAGCAGCTTCTCAGTTGCACCTTCATTGTACTCCTTCAGATGTTCATTATTGTACTATGTGTGGTATTGGTATGAAAAACCACCAACCAGGTCTGCTAGGGACAGATACCAGGAACAAGATGTGACAATTTCCCACCAGTTAATGATTTCTAAAGTCCCTTCTAATGCTGGATGCTTATGGAATCCTGGCTTAGGTTTTCATCGGTGTTAAGGAACAGCCAGGGAAATAGCTTCTTTCCCACTTCCTGCCTCCTTCACCCATTAACAGCTGCGATGGTGAGGAATAAAGGCTACATCAAGGGAAAACATTCTGCAGTTACACATGGGTTCCTACAGAGACGTCATCACTCTTCATAAGATCAGGTTCAATAGGAGTTTCAAGCAATGACCTCTTTTTTTTGGTCTTTCTGTGACTGGCTTATAATGACCTCATTCACATCTTCTGAGAGGAGTGACAACCGAGTGTGTTCAATGGATCCCATAATCCTAGACTCAGAGGCCATGACTCATCAATGTGCTGTGTGCTGGGAATGAGGGACAAGTCAGGGTTTATATCTTTTTTTTTTTTTAAGATTTATTTTTATTGTTTTTCACAGAGAGAGAGAGAGAGAGAGAGAGAGAGAGAGATACAGAGAC
>PVKE010029637.1:0-14445 GCA_004027555.1 Craseonycteris thonglongyai | reverse complement strand
ACTTATTTTTAAATTCAGGTGACATTTAGCATTTAATTTACTACAGTTTTCATGTGCTCTAGCTTGCTAGCGCTGTCATAACGAAGTGCCATAGACTGGATGTTTATTTTCTCATAGTTCTGGAGGATCAAAGCGGAAGATAAGATGTTGATAGGGTGGGTTTCTCCTGAGACCTTTTTTTTTTACTTGTAGCTGGCCATCTTCATGTTCACATGGCATTCTTCCTCTATGCATGGCTAACTGTGCCCACATTTCCTCCTCCTTTTAAGGATACCTGTCATATTGGATTAAGGCCTATCCTAATAACCTTATTTTAACTTCATTACCTCTTTAAAGGCCCTATCTCCAATTATACTCACATTCTGAAGTACTAGGGGTTAGGACTAAAACTTGAACTTTGCAAGGGCATGATTCAGCCCATAGCACTATTTATGATTCTTATACTGAGAATTGTTCATTAAATTTGCCTTTTAAAATCCTTTTTGGAACAAAAATAAATAAAAGTTGAATTCATTGTACTTTAGTTTCAGAACAATTTCCGTATTCACTAATGACATTTCATTGCCTTTCTCTATCTTTTGAATAAATGTGAGGGAAATTATATCCCTATACTTTGAAATTTTCAAGCACATGCTTTTTATTTCAAGTCTCTTGTGTTCAGTGTTGTGGCTATTTCCTTTTACCAGTTCCTCTTAAATGAAAGCTAAATTTGCAATACATTTAGGATAGTAGCTGTGGTATAGTGAAAATAACACTGAATTTGCAACCAGAAAGCGTTTGTGTACTCCAAGGTCTGCATTTATTTGTAACTTTGAGCAACTTAATAGTTCTGTAGCTCTGAATTTTTCCTCTAGGGGTGATTAATTCTACCTCATACAGAAAACTGAATGCCACATGAAATCTTTTGGTAATCCATAAAGGTTTTAAAGATTTTGATTATTAAAATATAAACTTTTTAGAGATTATAAAGTAGTTTTAGCATTTATTAAAGAAAAGTATGAGAAGAGAATGAAACCAAATGATAAAAACTGAAGTTTTAAAAGTATTCTTAAAAGTCATGCATAATTATAATACTAGTTATAATAATAATGATTTTGCATAAGTGAATTTCCCAACCTGGAAATTTTTGAAAAGTTTTTTCTTTAATATATTTTTATTTTCCATTTAAAGCTTAAATGAAAAACAATATGTTTAAAAATGTATAGTTAATTATTTACTTAAGATGTTTATCTTATGAAAATGAAAATTAGCACTCTCTTCAGCAGCACATATACTAAAACTGGAACAGTACTTTGAACAATGCTTTGTCTGTAATGTCAGAACTAATATATGTTTGTGGATTGAAACAAAATATTAAAATAAAATGTATTTCTTTTTGTTACAGTTAGAAGAATTGAATTCTTCCATGTATCCTTTGCATAATGTCAACAGTAAAAAGTCTACAAATTAAAATTTCTGGTACATAATCCCAAGCAAGTTTTAGGAGGATGTATTTTTTAGATAGAGTGAACAAAGACACCTACTATTATTTACTGGGGCCATCTCTCTTCCCCTTTGCTTTCCAAATGGAATTTTCTAGTTAGTTTGCATTCAGAAATTTTGTTTGGTTTGTTCTGCTTTGCTTTGTATTGTTTTTAGATTTTTAAAACAAATTTAAAAATTTTCTAATGTAGCGAATTCAAAGTTAGGCTAGTTGTCATATAAATTATTTTGAATTTTAGATTCTGAGGCTAAATAGCAGTTGGATATACAGATATTTTATGCTTAATTTGATATTATTACATAAATATTTTAAATATATAAAATTGAAAATTAGACATCATTGAAATTTAGCCTTCCAGGGATGTTCACATAGCTTGTAAAATGACATTTTCATAATTAAGTGTACAGAGTGTATCACAGGATTAGCTTTTATCACCCAGGCAAATGTAAAATATTCAAGTCTTGACATTTCAATTTAGAGCAGTTATTTCAGGAACTTTTCAAAATGTATACATTTTTTAACATGGTGATAGGCACAGTGCAAGGTACATAAAAACAATAAGAAATGATTCTGCCTATAAAATTATATTATTTGAGAGGTAAGACTCCCTTTGAACCAAATAATGAGATAGAAAGAATACTATACTGATTGTAGAGTGAAGAGATTTGATTTGAAATTTGATTCTACATTTTGATAGTGGGCAAGTTGTTGAATATCTGTGTCCTCTGTAATGTGGGTTAATTGCTACATATAATGATGTGTATGTAAAATTTTTCAAACTAAATTACATGATATGTGTGTGTGTGTGTGTGTGTATTATATATACATATATATGTATATATATCACTATTATTACTATAACACATACTGTTATTAATTGCTGAATTATATGGTAACAACAATGAAGCAATAGGGAGGTATGGACTTACAATTTGCCAAATATTATATGAAGGATTACATGAAGGATTATATAAAGGATTTAACACACATTATCTCATTTGTGCTACCCTTGGAAGTAGGTGATGTTATATTCCCCATTTTTACAGAAGATTTTGAGAAGCCACTTAAACTGTAGGGAGGTATTAATGTAATTTAAGAAAGATAGGGGGAAGCTGGGATGGCTCAGTGGGTTAAGCGCTCACTTTGCAGCCCCGGGGACAGAGGATCGAATCCTGGCCCTGGCCCGTGTGAACCCATATGCTGAACTGGGGAGTGCCCCCAGTTCAGTTCTTACCGGGGTGAAGACCCCAGCCCAGTTCCTGCCCTGTGCAGCCCCATTCCCACCTGTGGAATGAAACCATGTGGAAAAACGAATAATGCACAACTATGGAGACTATTCTGGGGCCTCCCCCTTCTCTCTGTCTCTGTCTCTGTATCTCTGTCAAAAACAATAAAAATAAATATTAAAAAAAAGAAAGAAAGATAGGGTAAAATATGAGTTAATTAGGAGGCTTTTCGCAGAAGTAATTGCTGGTTCTTTGTTCTTTATGCTTGTTCCAGGCTTTATATTCTTACTGTTTTTATGACACTTATATAGTGCCTACCCTCTTCCCTGAGTGTGTGCTAAACATTTACACTTATTTGTCTCATTACTTTCTTTGATTCACCCACCACAGTTTTAAGGCAGTGTGGTAGACTATAAGAGTGTGGGTTTCGGGTTACTTGGTTTCAAATCTTGGTAAGCAGCTGTGTAACCTTGAGCAAAGTCTGGCCACCCTAGTTTCTTCATGTGTGATAAATGTTCACTCTGTACTGATACTTTCTCCCCCTAATTTTCCTCTCTTTATCAGTGTTTCCAAGATTATGTACAAATCCCTCTATGACCGTAGTAGTAATTGAAAGTCAATCATGGCACTTTCTGCCATTGAGCCTAGACATAGACATGAAATTGTCATCTCTTAATTACAGTTAGTTATCAGGCATCATTAGTTCCTGTGCTCTGCCTTCATTCTCTACCCTCCTCATCTGATTCCATAACCTTTCAAATTTCTGTTCCAGCTCTAGAGCTGCACCGTTCAATATGGTAACCACTAGCCATGTAGCTACTATGCCCATGAAATGCAGCTAATCTAGATTAAAATGTGTTATAGGTATAATATACACACCTGATTTCAAAGAGTTAAAAAAACAAATTAATGTAAAGCATCTCAGTGTTTTCTATGATTACATGTTGAAATAATTTTTGACATATTAGTGTAATATAAAAAATTATATCTGTGGCTTGCATTATATTTCTGTTGGACAGTGCTACTGTAGACTTTAGATACTGCCACTAAATTATTCTTCCTAAACATCACTTTGATCTTGCCACTCCTATTTTCTACCAAGTTTTTTATTATGTCAAACTTTCTAAGGGTCTCAATAATTTAATCACAGTCTGTATATTCTGTTTTTATATTTCTATCAAATTGGTTCTCTGGATGCCCAAGAGCACATCAGGTTCATGTTTGCCTAATGCCTTTCTTCAGGTTGTTCTTCCTGCCTAGAGTTGCTCTGCCCTCCCCCTTATCTATCAAGTAAAGGGTGTCCCAAAATTCACGCAAGAAGTAATTTTGATAGAAAACACAGGTTTATAACTAAAAATTGTAAATTTTCATTGCTCAACAATGAAAATGCGTTGTTCTTTAATGTAGCGCTCCATTTTTAATAACCCTGCACTGTCAGCTGTCACGCTGTCTTTTTTTTTTTTCGTTGGCAACACTTTGCCGCACAAATGACGCAAAATTCAAATTTTGCGTGAATTTTGGGACACCCGTTAGCACCGAAGCTACCACTTCCATAAAGCGTTTGTTTGTACCTCAAACTAGCTTTCTGCCTTTTTCCATTATCTGTTGATTTTTATATGTTAAATCTCAGCCCTCCAATGGGATGAGAATGTCTTTGATGGCAGTGCTCATGTCTATACATTTGTGCAACCTCTGCCATACATGTATTGCTAGCATTTCGTTCTCAGTGTATCCTTATTACTGTTTGAATTAGGTCTTGAAAAATGAGTAGCAGGTAGTTCATATAGATGAAAGAATAAAAATGAAAGGCAATGATGATAAAGCACTAATAAGGAATTCCATGCATTTCCAATCTTAAAGAATAATTTAGAGAATTACAGAGAAAGTTTTAATGCTATGAAGATTGTATTTTTGACTTTTACAAAGATACTGTTTTTTGAAGGATGATAAACTGGTGTCTTCTGAAATGATTTTTTTTTTTAATCTAGTAAATTATTCATTTTCTAATCAGCTCCTTACCATGAAAATTATCTTTATTGCATTAGAATAATTCTGTGCTCTGTTAGAATCTGGAACATAGTCTTTATACAGTGATATTTTTAAAAGTCTTCAAACTCTATGCATAGTGCAATTACTTCACTGCATTTAAAAACTGTCTTACCACTTCCAAGTTTCTCAATCGCTATATAGGCACTTTCCCTTTAAACATATTTCTTTTTTATAATACCTCTTTCTCTTAGCTACTGAGTATAATTCCCAGAAATTTAAAGGAAGTACTAATTATTATAGAATGAAAATCTTCTTAACTGATGAATTCAGACAAAAACTCCACTTGGCAGATGCACAAGATGTTTCAAATACTTCTACCAGCTAAAGTGAAATGCAGTTGCTTTCTTGTGACTTGAAGAAAAGCAGCATTCTTTACTTTTCCAGCTGAATCCAGTAGCCAAATAATCTTCCACAATAAAAGATTAAAATAAACTAAAATGCAACTGCAATGACTGTATTTTCACACTCTGACTTGCTTAGTAATTCACCATAGGCCTAGGCCTTGTTGCCGGCCTAATCAGGAAATGTGATACACAGTTTGTGCTGCTATGCTTTGTATTGTTGCCTTATGGGCTTATACTTGAAATGCATTGTGCTAAATGTTGTTGAAAGGGCTGAAGGATTTATCATTCCTGAGCTCACCAAACTTAGTCCACTGTTGATCCTAAGTTGATGCACAGGCTTTTTATGCAGCCCAACTTCAGTTTAGGTTAGACAATCAGTACGCACGCTGGTGTGTTTTCTAGTGGCCAGTGACAACAAAATGTTAAATTAAAAAAGTTATCTGTGAAATTTGCTATTTTTAATAAAGTGATTATTTTAAATTAGTCTCTGTTGTATGTTTTGAAGAAACCTGTAGTCTTCAGTCTGGGAATACAAAAGAATTCAGTTCTCAGGAGGAAACCGTGTTTGTAAAATTTGAGGTTCTATATCTTCCTTGCAAATTGTGTACCTTCTGCTCATTTAGATTTTGGTATAATGAAAAGAGCGTGGGCTTTAAAGTTAGACCTTTTGAACCCTCCCCACTGTGCCCCTTACCTTTGTGTTCATGTACATTTACTCAATTTAAGTTTAATTTTTGTTTCCATCTAGAAAAAGAGGTTGATAACCAACTCGTAGTGGTGGTTATGAGGAAGTAAAAAAAAAAAGTGCATATAAGATGATTAGCACAATAGCTGACACCAGTAATGTTCAGCAAACATTAGTTCATAACCCATCAAACAGCTTTATTGAAGTAATCCATACACCATAAAATTTACCATTTTGAAGTGTAATACAGCAGTTTTAGATTCACAAGAGTTGTGCACCCATCACCATAATCTAATTCTAAACATCGCCCCCAAAAGAAACCCAATAGCATTCGCTCCCGTCTCCTCCCATCCCCCAGGACTTGCAACCAATAATCTACCTTCCGTCTCTAAGGATTTGCCTATTTGGACATTTTCTATAAATGGAATCTTACAATGCATGGTCTTGTGGGACTGGTTTCCTTTACTCAGGATAGTGTTTTCAGGGTTCATTCATGCAACCTGGGAAATGTTTCTGTTGAGTTGAGAGAATAGGGATTTGAGAGGGAAAATAGCACTCTCGGGTCTGACAGAATAAAAGGGAACTGCCGAGTGACATGTTTTTCTTGGATGGGTCCTGAGATGAAGCAAAAGCTGTTTCCGGGGGATTAGTGACCGAGCAGCAGGTTGCCCTTGTTTATTCATTTGTCCTTTGTGTCAAGGGACCCCATGTGGGTCCCAGGTAGCAAGATTTTAGCATATCTAATTCGTATCCTTTTACAAAACTTACATGTTAAAGGCAACAGGAAAAAAAGGATGTGCCTGGTTGTATATTCCTTTTGGACACATTTTCATTACAGATGATTTTTAAAAATACTACCATAGAAACCATTGAACATATTTGTGTATACACTCCCAGACTTCTGAAACTTCTTTAGAAATATTTGATCATACTATTCATATAGTTTTCCAACCTGCTTTTCATAGTGTGAACATCTTTCCATGACAATAACTATTCACCTACATTTTACTAAAAACAAAACAAAACAGTAATGGCTTCACAGTAACTACTTACAGGCATTTTGACCAGGACCATTAGAAACCAGTTAGGAAGGTTGGTTTTTGTTGCTTGTTTGTTTTGGTTTTTGGTATACGTCCTGTATAATGCTCAAACTGACAATAGTAAGTATTCAAATATTCTGAGGATTTGATGAAGAAACCCACCTTTCCCATCACACAGCCTTAAAACTGCTGGCTGTCTTTGTGAGACCAAGCAACTGTTAGCTTTGGGTTCAGGCCTCCTCTTGGGGTCCCACAGCCCAGCGTCTGAGCCCGGCTTCTTGGCACTCAGGCCGGGAGGCCCAGTGGCCACGCGGGGCTCTGGCCGGGGTGCTGCGGGTGAACTGCGCACAGGCGGGGCAGGGGCGGGGCGGGGCGGGGAGCCGACTCGGTTGCCAGGTCGTTATGGAGCCAAACACGCTGCTGTCCAGCCTGGGCTGCAGCCCCAAATCTTGCTCCTGCATTTCACTACAAGGTTCAAAGACGACGCGCTGGTTGGTGCCAGTTCTGGGTCTCCCAGCCGCCGCCACCCAGAGGTAAAGCCCTTGGATTTGGGGCGGTGCATTGTTTGCTTGGGATCCCACGGGCTGGTTTAGTGTCGCCATACAGCCTCGGGGCAGTGCTGCGGCCGGGCACCTGGCTCCCCTTGGATGACCTTGCAGAACCTGAGCAGCTTCCTGCTTATCCAGAAGACTAAAGTGGCACAGGGAGAAAACAAAACAATCCCTGCTTAGGATCAGGTTTGATTTGGGCTGTGGCAAGTAAACTTAACATCTCCGGAACACTTTTGGGATAGAAGTGGGGATACCACCCCTCCCCACCATCCCACTGGCCACATTTTGGACTTGGTGTAAGCCAGCTTGGAGTCCTGTGAAAATCAACATTTTCCACAGTGCCCCACAATCTGACTTCCTCTCTATCCCACATGAGTACTCCAGAGGAGGTGAGCGTTTCACTCACCACAACCCAACTCAAGCCTGGGCAGGCGGGAACTATTGTTTCTCCCCTGCATCATTTCAGTCTCTTAGGTAACCATCAAGCTACTCTGGTTCTCCAAGGTCATGGTGGGAGCCCAGTGCTCTGCCTAGAAGGGTAGGAAAGGCAAAATGCAAAGAAGCTAGAGAAAATACCATTTGCGGTTATAAGTGTATAGCTCTGAGATAATGTGCTAAGATTTCATAAATAGGACACATAATGAAACCTTGGTACTTAAAATGTCAATCTTTTTAAAAGTTTTTCTACTGTGCTGATTAATAAGTCTTGCCGTAACTATCAGCACTGAATATTCAGGCCCATCTTGAAGTCTGTGTACCTTAGGCACCTCAACACTCATGCCCTAGGAATTCAGTGAGAGGAAGTAGAGACTAGGGACTTGAAAGCTTTAGAACACCATAATTGGTTATTTTTTTCTGAATGAATTTACATAGTTCAGTTGTTTCTTGCTTCAGCTTTAATTTCATAGCTGCAAACTGAGCAAGTCCAGCATCTGATTATGTCGTTTTGGCTCATAAATGTGACATTTCCTATCACCTCCTGTACTATCATTAGCTCAGGTTACTTCAAAACATGCCATCACTTTCATTGTCCATTATTTATTTATGCATTTTAAAAAAGTTATATACCAGTCTGTGTTCAAAATAAGTCATGATTTTCCCTGCCCTCACTATATAATTCAAGGACATTGAATTTAACTGGACTACTCTTTCATTTCTGTTTTTTCACTAATCACATGCACTTTTCTTGCACTCTGACTCTCTTGTGCAATCGTTAGAATCAGATAATTTCTTAGAAGGCATATTTAAGGGGTTGAATTTTTTTCTCCACTCCTAGTAGTCTGTTCCTTCTTCGTGCTTTAGGAGGAAGACTTACTATATATTTTTTCCAAACTTAGAATTGAAGATTTACAAGGAAGAAATGCCAGCCAGGTGCATGTTTCTAAAGCTATCAGAGGGGATTGGTGACTGCCAGATTGTAAACATAATTTACAATAAGTCTCTTGCCAGTGAATGCTCATCTCAAACAGCCTAAAATACTTCCCTTTCTCTCAATTTGCTACCATCATTCATGAAAGAATAAGCTGTCAGATCTACCCATTAATTCAACTTTAAGCTTATTTTACCATATAACTCATTTAACATAATGATGGAAATTAGCAATAGGATCACACAAGTTGATAAATTGTCACAGCTCCGATACAGTTGTCAAATCTTAATCGGGGAAGGGCTTTGGGTTTTTCTTAACCAGTAACTTGCTTTTCAGCACTAGAATTTGTAAAATTGGTAGAATGGAATGATTATTCATTTACTCAGTATCTGTGCCTGCCTACATCTGTGCCTTCTACATTTACACTAATGTAGGCAGTTTATAAAATGTTTCCCAGTGGCCCCAGCTTCCTGATGTTCATCCCCTTGTGGATCCCTTCTCTCGGGTGTAGATTGGACTTTCTTCTAATGCAGGGGTGCCAAACGTTTCTGAAAAGGGCCAGGTAGTGCATATTTTTGGCTTTGTAGGCCATATGCTATTTATAGTGAATTGTGCACACTATATGACCCACTACGTTTTAGGACTATTTGTTACACAGCATTAGATAACTATACCACATAACTAATACACACTATGGTAGGTTCTTAAAATAAGGAACAAGGGAAACATTGCATACTAGTTCCTCCTCTTGGAGATTCACTGTGAACATTAGCTGACCATGTTGGCTATCTCCTGTTTTAATTAAAAAAAAAAAAAAGTGATGGTATATCACTTCTGATTATCTTATGCAAAGACTCTAGCTTCTATCTTGCCTACCCTTTCTTGCTCTCTCACTTGCTCACACGGACAGATGCCATTTTGCAAGCTAAGCTATGGAGAAGCCCATATGGGAGAGGAGACTGCAGCCAACAGCCAGCAAGGAACTGAGGCCCTTGTTCCAATAGTTTGTGAGAAACTAAATCTTGACAGCAACTATGTACATGAGCTTGGAGATGGACCATTCCCCAGTGCAGATTTGGGATGACTCCAGCCCCGGCTGACACTTGTGAGAGACCCTAAGCCAGAAGACCCATTTAAGCCATGCGTGAACACCTGACATAAGCTGTGAGATCATAACATTTGTTTTGTAAGCCACTAAGTTTTGGGACTATTTGTTACATAGCATTAGGTAAGCACACCAGATAACCAATACAGAATATGATAGGCTCCTATAACCATGAACAAGGGAAGTGCTGCATACTAGCTCCTCCTCCTGGAGATTTACTGTGAACATCAGCATTGTAAAATTTACAAAACATGCTACAAAAAGAAACATATTTAATTTTATTCAATCGAGTATTTCCCAAGCATATTTAACCAATCAACTCCGATTTTTCTGGGAAATACCTATTAATATCTTATGGAGCTACTATTGGGAGAAAAATAAAATGCTAGAATATGAAAACAAATCATTCCATTTAAAGAATTAGTGATTGTCAGCATGCCATTTCTCCCTGGGTTGAATAATCAGCAAAGCTGACATCTTAGAATGAATATAAGTCTGTGGGAAGTTGTATCTCTTCATATCTATAGTTATATCTATATCTATATATTATGCGCGGTACTCATATATTTAACCTCACCAGCAGATACAGCAACTATTCCTTCTGTAATGTTCTGCTTATTATGTAACTCAGTAATGCCTTAACACAGAAGATAATAATTTTAAGAATTTGCTAAATAAAAATCCCTTATGTTGGCTCCTGGAGGGATTTCACATAACAACAGCTGGGTATCTTATGAAACTAAGGATTTTTTTTTTTAATTTAGTGTTGATTCTGAAGAGTTTAATTTCCAACATTGCCATGAGGATTTTATCTGAACAACACATTGTTATACTATAGTTTGCCAAGACACATCACTGCCTTGCTTTACAAAACACGAGGAAACTGAGGCTTGGAGAGTAAATTACTTATAAATCTTCTATATGGGGGTGGGAGTCAGAGCAGGGATCCAAATTTGGTGCTGTCATGCTGCCCTTGTAATATTTCTAAAATCTTTCCTAATATAGTACATGCCTTTCCAGTATACTCATTTTTGAAATGTGCTTCTATCTTACTGAAGTGTAATAAGAAGAGAGGCACTGCAAATGTTTGTCTTATTCTTGAAATCTTCTGGCTCTCCAATAAAGTTTCTTCAGCTACTCCAGGCCCCATTGTTCTCTCCTTCTTGAAATTTATAACCACAGATGGTTGCTTAGTAACTTAGACATTTATGATGCTTGATTCCCAGCTAAAGTTTCGCTAACAACTGGTCAGTGCATTTGTGTTTTTTACATCTCCAGTAATGGACATAATAACCTCCTGAGACAGTGAAAGCTGAGGATGTGGTTGCTTTCCCACTTAGACTGATCCAAAATCTGCCTTTCTGACATCATCCATTGTTCTTAATTTTGTCTTCTGGGGATTCATAAACCATGTGTAATTGATTTTACATATAAAAAAGCCTTCAGATAGTTGATGTATGTGTGTGTGTGTGTGTAGTGTATTTCTTTTCTCTCTTTTTTAAAAACAGATACTCTATTTTCTATAAATGGAAAAATTCTTCTTTTCCTCTGATTTGTCATCTAACCAGTGCTCATGTGTACATGAATCTATTTGGACTTTCTCCTTGTTAAGCTGTCTGTCTCCATAGTCATTCCACATCACCCTATTATTCCAGTCTTGATAGCTAGAAGCACATCTCCCTCGCTTGTCCTTCCAGACTGTCTTGACTATTTTTGGCCCTTAAAAACTTTCTGAAATATTTTAGAATCAGCTTTTCAAGTTACACATACACCCAACAGTATCGCTTGTGTTTTTTTTGTGTTTTTTTAAAAATTATTATTGAGATTGTATTGACTCTGTGGATCAAATTGAGAAAATTAATCTCTTCATTCTTCTGAGTCTCCAGTTTATGAATAAAAATCTCTTCATTCATTTAGGTCTTTAAAAATAGTTTGTTTTTTAAACAAAGTTGTATAATTTTCTTCATAAAGTTTTATTTCTCTAGGTACATAATAATGTTTGACATTATTATAAGTGATAATCTTACTTTAAAACATCTTGATTGAAACAGAAGAGAGACAAAATATGCAGATCATAAATGCAGGGCTCAATGAATTGTAAGTGCCCTCACCTGCACTCCCCACACTAGGTCAGCACCCACTTCTCAGAGTCACCTTTATCACCCCCTCTTTCCTCCCCAAAGGTAAGCACCCCCCTAACTTCTAACATGGTAGTGGAGAACTTTGTATAAATTCAAAACATATATTAAGATGTATTCTTTTGTTTTCAGCTTGTTTTGTTGAATGTCTTGTGTGATTCCTACATATGGTTGTGTGTAGCAGCAGATCGTTCATTGATATATAGCATTCTATTACATGACTATATGACAATATAATAGTTATTCATTCGACCGTAGATGGGTGATTGGGTTGTTTCCAGCTGGGAGCTATCTGACACAGCTGTGAATATTATCGTGAATGTATTTGGTCCACTTGTTCATGTTGTCCCATTGGATCAATTGTACACACATGTTCAACTTCAGGAAATAATGCCAAACAGTCTTTAAAGTACTTATGCCAATTTACACTTTCACCAGTGAGAGTTTAGAAGCACACCAACATGTGGCTTTATCAGTCTGTGCTGGATAACGAGCCAGCCTGAAATTTAGTAGCTTGAAACAGGAATCATTATATTTTTTCCCAGTTCTGTGGGTTGGCTGGCCTCACCGGGACAGTTCCTCAGTTTGCTGTTCTAGTCTGGGCACACTGATGCTGTTGCATTCACCGGGAAGGTCAATTGGAGTGCACTATGCAAGGTGGCTTTATTCACACATTTGGTGCTTTGGCTGGGGTGGCTGAAGCAGCAAGGGGCTGGCTCCGCCTCTGTCTCTCCATGTGGTCTCTCATCAGTCAGTACTCTAGCCCACACTTATTTATATGGCAGCTAGATCTCAGGGGTGCTAATATCGAAACTGCAAATCTTCTTAAGGCCTAGACCCAGAAGTCACACATCTTCACATCCCCAACATCCTACTGTTTCAAACAAGGTAGCACTAGTGTCTTGGAAAGGAGAGGGGAGAGCAATAGACTCCACCTCCTGGTGGGAAAATTGGTATGCAGGTACAGGGATGGGAACAATGTTTTGTAGCCATATGTATAGACAACATACCAAGTTCTGCCCTCTGACTACAATACTTCACATGCCTTTCACATGCAGAATACATTTATCCCTATCCCAACACACCAAAAGTCACGTCCAATTATGGTATCAGGCTTGAAGTTTAATCTCTTGCTCAGCATCAGATCCAGTTGCAAATGAGCAACTTGTCATTGGCAACTCTTGACCTAGAGACCTGTGAACTTAGCAGTGTCCTGACGCCTAGCTTACACTGGTGAAACACAAAGAGACAACCACAACAGTCTTTCCTATTCACAAAGGCAGGAAACAGAAGGCACACGGCAGTTGCTGGTACTTAGCAATTCTAAAGTCCAGCCAGGCCAGTTGCCCTTGATATGGTCATTGTTCTCAGTTTCTCTGGGCTCTTCTGAGGTTAGGTTTGCAAAGAGACTGTGGCTTTTCTCTTGTGTGCCTTCTCTTGCTTTTTGATTTGTTCACTCTGATAGAGTTAGCAGCCATATGAACTGCCCTCTGGAGAGGCCCATGTGGAAAGGAAGACAAGGGAGGTCTCCAGCCAACAGCCAGTGTGAACAGAGGCCCTCAGTCCAATAGCCCATGAGCAACTGAACCTTGCCAACAACCACATGAATGAGCTTCAAATCCTTCTGGTAAGACTAGTGACCTGACCAATACTTTGACTGCTGCCTCTAAGAGACCTTGAAGCAGAGGTATGTATTATGGACTTAACTATATCTCCCAAAATTCATACCCTAATCCCCCAGGGTGACTATATTTGAAGGCAGAACCTATGAATAGGTAATAAATAGTTAAATGAGGTTGTAAAGGTAAGATCTTAATCCAAGAAGACTGGTGACCTTCTAAGAGGAAGAGACACCAAAGATAAGTGGTGTGTGTGTGTGTGTGTGTGTGTGTGTGTGTGTGTGTGTGTGTATGTGTGCAATGCACAAAAGAAAGGCCTTGTGAAAACACAGCGAGAAGGTGGCTGTATATAAGCCAGGAAGAAAGGCCTCACCGGAAACCAACCCTTGATCTTGGACTTCTGCTTTTAGAACTGTGAGAGAATAAAACTGTTAAAGCTTGCAGTCTGTGGTATTTTGTTATGGCAGCCCTAGCAAACTAATACAGTACTCCACTAAGCTTTGTCTAGATTTCTGACCCATAGAAACTTTGAATAATAAGGGTTTGTTGTTTTTTAGCTGCTGAATTTTGTGATAACTTGTTATGCAGCAATGGTTAACTAATACATTAGCCCAATTTTTTTTCTCTATATCCTTTGTGACTTGTAACCTCAAAAAATAGGCAGGTATGACAGAGGGGAGGAGGGGGGAGGGAGAGTGGGAGGGGAGGCAGGAGGGGGCACCAGCATTGTGGACACACTCAATGGTTTGGTGGTTGCCTGGAGAGGGGGCGAGGAGGGGAGAGGGAGAGTTGTGGGGGGAGGGGGGAGTGGGCACCAGATATATGGTGTTGGAGGG